>SNQJ01S0092338.1:53785-86295 GCA_010110895.2 Picea sitchensis
TGTTGTAGGTTGTATCCCTTCATTTGTTGGATAATAATAAAGGAAGGACTTGGCAATTTCTCTGGTGGACGTAGCCCACACTGGGTGAACCACGTAAATCTATGTCTCTATTGTATTGTGTATCTTCTGTTTTTTGTTTCTGCATTTGTTTTATTTTATTTCTCCGTGGTCTTGTTTTTCTAACATGGATATCATGAAAGGAAAGATCATGAAACCAGAGTTTGAAGAAGGGATAGAGAAGGAACCTCATAACCTTGCAGCTATGGAGAAGTTCAAATATGGTGACATCAATGTCATGCGTATCATAGTGGATTCTATAAAATACCACTTGATACCCTACATCTCCCATCTTGACTCATCGAAGAAGATGTACGATGTTGTAACAAACCTCTTCTCAGTCAGAAACATTGGACAAGTAATGAGTTTGAAGAATGAGCTCCACGGCATGAAGATGAATGCTGATGACAACATAACATCATACTTTGTGCGAATCTCTCAGTTAAGAGATCAACTACAAGCTATTTAAGAGATTATTTCAGAGAAGGAATTGGTAAACATAGTACCCAATGGTCTTCCCAAGACATGGGATGCATTTGTCGCAAGCATGAACACAAGGAAGGAGTATCCTACATTTGAATAACTTTGGACTTGTTGTGCTCAAGAATAATCCAAGATAAATGCAAAAGAGAAACCCCAAAGGAAGTACGATGATGAAGCCTTCACAGCAAGATTCAAGAATTTCAGGAACAAAAGGAAGTTTGGTTCAAGGAGGAAGACAAATAAAGAGAAAGACATTTTAGAAGCACAATGCTTCAACTGTTGAAAGTATGGTCACTACAAGAATCATTTTCCCGAGATAAATAAAAGGAAGGAGAAACACGAAGCATCAGTTGTCGAAGAAAAGGAACCCACAAAAAAGACTAAGCAGGATGAAAGACACTTCTTCTTCTGAAGGTAACAATACTCTTCTTAATTCTTGTACATATCTTGTTTGCATAAGTCTCTATACATATATTGTATATCTATCTCTTAAAAGATAATATGTTCCAATAATAACTATATCTATGTAAGAACAACAAGATAAGGATTGTTATCATTATACAAGCAAGATAATACACATGAAAGGATGAAATACATCAAACAAATCATGTGGAAGCTATTACAAGATAAGTCAAAATTAGAATCAATCATGAAGAGACTTAGAAGAAGCAAAGACAGAAAGAAGTCAGCAATCAAGAGGAAATTGGAGAAAGACTTTTGACCTTTTGCAGAAGACAATAAGATGAAAGCGTGGACTCTGTTAGACGGAGGGAGCTGATTATATATTACAAAAGAAAATAAAGATGCAGATGGAAGCGTGGACTCTGTTAGACGGAGGGAGCTGATTATATGCACTCATACATGAAGCAAGGATTAGGAGGGAGCTAATCCTATGATTATTTGAAGATGATGAAGTATATATCCATTGTAGCAAACATGAAAATAAATACGTGTTCAGTTCAACCTTAGAATTAGTCTTCTTCGAAGATAAGCCTTAAATTATCCTTGGTTGTCCATTCACATCTGTGATCCTATGATGAAAGGAAAAAGTGGAATATTTAGGGCATGGAATATATAAGAAACTCCATGGACCCAAGAGCTAAAGAAAAACATGATGAAGAACATGAAGATTCCAAGAAAGAAAGAGAAGCTAGAACAACCAGTCATTGTATCGAGAATCACAAGATTCCCAGCCTAATATGAACTGACTAAAAGAAATCAAGCAGAGGAACTGAAAGTTGTGATGAAGAACAATGTATGGAAGACTTATGAATGAAATCATTGTGAGATCTAGAACTAGAGGTTATCCTAGATGGAGAAAGAAGACTATGATGATTACTTGTTCTGGTAAACCAGACATATCTCTACATGAGTCATTATATCATCTACAACATCCATGATTTGGAATTCTACATCAAATAAATGCAAAGACTATTCTCTAGAGCAATTGAACATAGAGCATATGAAAATCAACCTCAATACTTTGAAGCATACCATAAAGAGCCCCTTGTATGCAGATAGAAGTAGATAACTTGGTGGAGAACCTCTAGTGCACAGTAGAAGCGTGGTAAAGATTTTCTATAACAAAGATATTGTATCAAGATGATTACTCAGTAGATCAGATCTCATGATGACAAAAGAAGTGCCACATGGATATGTTCCAGTGTTCCAAATAATGATATACTTTATTGATCAGAGCTACATGAAGCCTTCATAGAAAAACCAGTGTTCTAGACCAAAGTACATTTGAAATCAAGCATCACATTATTCGTAATGAAGTACAGAAAGGCGAAAGTGATTCTCCAATACATATCTCCACAGATGAGCAAATAAGCAGACATTTTGGTAAAGCTTATATTCAAGGTGAAAGAGTTTCTGTACTCAAGTTGGAGCTTGTGGAGACGACTTCCTTATTGAAAAAGGAAGAGATGACTCCTAGGTTGGGAGGGAGCACTAATATGTATTGATTTATGGACAATCATTTTTCAGTTCGAAAATGGTCCAGATTGCTAATGTACTATAGATAATGACTTCCCATTGTCATTAACATGGGGAGTTCTCTAGGGCAGTCTCTCTTCTTGAGGGTTACTCAAGAAGACTAGCCCGCCTCGCTGGACAATGATTTCTCATTGTGGTTAACATGAGGAATGATCTATTTTGGAGGTTGGTACAAGATAGTCTTTTCCTCTTGTGTTTAATAGGGGAAATGGTATGAACAATCATTCCTTAGGGTGTATTCATTCTCTCTAGGCTACACTTTGTTTAGTGCGGGAGGAATGGCCCAGGGTGGGGAATGGTCCAGGTTCAACAATCAGGGACATACATTCCTTAGGGCAGACTCATTCTCTCTAGGTTACAATTTTTTTAGTTTCAGAGGAATGGCCGAGGGCGGGGAATGGTCCATGCTCAGAAATCAGGACAATTATTCTTCCTTGCTTGAGAAGAATAGTCCAGATAGCTCATCATTGATGTCTTACCTTTTGAGGGCAGATGCTCTTATGAGATCTCACATATGTGAGTGGAAGAATGGCCCATATGATTCAGTTTATATCATAACATTGTTTTTGTGCAGGTTGATATAAGATGATTGTTATGAATATTGTATGACAGTAGATATATACTACTGTGGTGGATGTGTTCCACTGTTTGATCAAGTACTTGTGTGTTACATGGTGTGATAGTGTACCACTGGATTGTAGTTATGTACTACTATGGATAGACATGATTGTGTTCTATTTTATTATGATTGCCTTGAAGACTATCAACAGTATTGGAAATGATTATAAGCTGGATGGATGATCAAAGAATAGAGATTTCCCAGATGGAAAATGGTTCAAAACATTTACTCTTCTAGGACATATGTCTATATTAGAAGAATGACTCTTGTATAACTCTGTGGTGTGAGTGACTTATCCAACATCATGTCTAATTACTCAGATGGACTATGGTTTCAAGAGATGATACAACTCATGATATTGATGGTGACGATGGTGCTCATGATCTAGTCATGAGATAGTCTATGTTGATGCTACCGGGTGAATGGTATGTTCATGCTCAAGACCATTACCTATAATACCTCCCTAGATAGGAGGGAGTGTTGATATTATGGTAGTTGTGGGAGGTATTTACCTCCACATGTAAACCTGATGAGAATAGAATACTCTGAAAAGCAAGAAGAAACCCTAATGAGTTGGATAATAACCCTATAAGACATGTCGGCTCAAGAGGATAATTTATATTAGGTTATTAGCCTCCTAGAGAAGAAGTCGGCCAAAAGAATTAATATATACTGAATAGATAGATACCCAGAATGAGAAGTCGGCCCAGGAAGTTAGCCAGAATTAGTATAAATACAGGAGGCCAATTCTCATTCTGGTAGACAGTCTCAGAATTGCAGAGCAACAACTTGTGCACACTACAGTGCCCATTCTTGTGCGCAGGTTTGAGGAGAGCTGCCATTACAGCTGTTGTAGCTAGTAGATCATGTTTTTCTTGGACTATATCTTGGTTAGAGTTTGGACTATCTGATCAACTCTTGTTGATGTGCTATCCTTGGGGAAAGGTGCACTACCCTTTGTTTGGCTATCTAGCCTAGGGCTTTCTTCCGGAATGATACTTTATCAAGGTTAAGGTGCTCAGAGGGTGGATTCGGCCTATGGTTGGGTGAAAATAGTGATATTGTCAATGGTAAAACAAGCAAATCCATTATATTCTAATAGAAAATACTCAGTGAATACCTCTTTTCAGGATATTCTGATACACCTATAAAACTTCAGCGTCTTGAGTAAAATCTGTGGAGTCGGATATTCTACAGATCTCTTCAAATCAGGGGAAATGCTCCTCACCAATATGAGGAATTGTGTCAGTCACAAGAGTTTCGACCGGACGAGATGATGATTCGAGGCCTATGACACCTTGGAAGTACATCGAGCTCTTATATATTTTAGGGTTCTGGAACACCATGATAAATGACCAAATTAATCTGAAATAACATGTTAAAAGGAATATCATCTTATCTTAAGAATAAGACATTATTTGTAATAATAAAAAACTTGTTAAGTGATATAAAACAAAGGTTACTGATAAACAAGAAGTTGCAGGTAATGGACAAGGAAGACTCAGTAAGCGAGGGAGTCTAGGCAAAAATCAAACTTCGCAAACTGAGTTTCGAAAACTTACGGTGCAAGTTATTTTTTGAACGAGTGTTTTTTATAACTCGTAATGCACATCCATCTATAAAGAGTATGCCATAACTCAGGTGTATATGCGGATCTTGTCAAATATGATCTTAACTTCTCCCATTAATGCACGTCATTTCTATAAGTATAGATTATTAAGTAGGATAGGTGCATTAATTAAAACATTGGGGGAAGTGCTAAACCAAATCTTTGAATGAGACCGGTATCGGGGTCGAGCTTTTGAAGTATGAAAGATCATTGTGTTTTTGAACTCCGAAGGGAAAGGTATCAAAGGTATATTCCCTTGCACATGGACCAATGGGTAGGCCTGAAACATCAATCAATGAATAGTGATACAGAAAGAGGTGGGACCCATCAGGGTGTTGGCATTGGGGTAAATCAAGATGAGGGTGAAACTAAAACTTGAGGGGAAGGTATCGACAATGTGTTTTTTTATTTTTTAGAAATGTGTACCAAACTTTGTGCTTTACAGGATTTAGGTGACTTGGTTGTCATAGGTTTGAATCGCATGGAAAATTTTGAGCTCTGACAACAATGGTATCGAAGAATATTCTTTGACCTAAAAGAAACTGCAGGACATGCATGAGAAGGGCCAAGAGGCCATCGAAGTTTTCTTTTCAGAATGTGATAAGATAATGATTAAAATGGATCCCGAAGAGGATGGTATTGATGGTAAGATTCCTTTGATTCCTTAGAAGCACTTTTACGTCTCGAAAGAAGTAAAAACAACTTATTGGAGATACAACAAAACATGCAGTCAACAATCCAATATTTGGAAGCCACTTGGGGGGTGGTTGTTTGACAGGTCATCATGAACTTTGGGGCTCCATGAGAGAAAAAAAGGTAAGATCCAAAGTGATCAGAGTGCAAAGATCATAGTCTAAAATAACACATTAAAAAAGGACTTCGATGAACGTGATTCTGAAACAAATTTGAGTTGAGCTTGGGTTGCCATAAAGAAGTAAGAATGTAGGTATTGTAGGGTAGAAGATAGGTGAAAAAACAAAGGTTAAATTTTTTTATTTTATATTTTGGGGCCCCATAAAATTTAGAAATATTGGGGGGGGGGTGGGTTGAAATGACCCACAACAAGTGGCAAGAAGAAGTTGCAATTCATTAATTAAATTGTAAAATGGTTGTAACAAGAAATAATGAGTTGAACCTAAAAGTTAAGAAGTCCCTAAATGGTTTCAACAACAAGTTACAAGTAATTAATTAAAGGGTAAAAAAATTGTAGCAAGAAACAATGAGTTGACCCTAAAATTAGGAAAAAGGGTAAAACATTTGTAACAAGAAATAGTGATTTAACTCTAAAATCTGGAAAAGGGTAACACGGTCACAAGTTATCCCCAAAATAAGTCACTTGAAAAGTATAAATACACATAAAGAGTCTCTCATTAATACACACAATTTCATTGAATATCTATCTAGTGAACACTTGATCTATTGGAAAATATGAGGTAGAAAGGTTGAGGTAAAGCAAAGGGGATGCTTTTTCTAGGTTGCAGCAAGGTATGATGATGCTTTTTATATCTTGATGCTATGAAACATGCTTGAGGCATGTCTTGGGGATGTTTTTCATATGCTTGAGGAATATTTTGGATGTATTGGCACATGGTTGAGGCATATTCTGGATACTTGGGTGCATGGTTTGAGGCATGTATTGGCATATTGTTTGAGGAATATATTTGATGTTTTAGCACATAATAGAGGAGTATTTTGTTGGCATGTTTAAAGGAAGAATGTGTTTGTCGTTGATGGCAAGAACAACAAAAAACCAAACCTCAAGATTGCAAAAGACGAGAAAGCTCAGAAGAGATAGCATTTTCCAGAAGTACAGAGGAGGTCCAAGAGACAGACTCGCAGGAGGAGAAACTTAGAAAACCTTCTAAATCAGATAGATCAAAAATGCAGGAGAAAGAGAGAAAGTGGTCGTTGGATCACCGATCCAGAGGACCAACAACCATCAAATTGATTTAAGTGGAAATATAGGATAAGAAAGGGTTGAGATTTGAGATCTCGATCACCCGAATTTTCGTCAGCTGTCGGATCGAGATAAATGGAAGGAAAGGATAAGAAAATATGGAGAGTCGTTCGATTTAATCAAAGGAAAATATGCATCACAGACATATTGAGCCATTGATATAAGATCTTGATCAATGAGCAACATTTGTTTGAGGTCTAAAGATGTGAGGAGGTTATGCTCCGAAGAAATCACTTCGAGAGTTTCAGTTTGAGATCTGAAATCCCCAAAGTCCGGAGAGCCGGAGAGCCCAGAGTAAATGTCAGTCATCATATCATTTTAAAGTGGAAGGAGAGGATAAGATATAAAAGCAACATCGCAGAAAGATCAAGCCGTCAATATAAGAACATGATCAATAAACAACATTTAGTTTGGGTCTAAAAGTTGTGAGGAGGTTACTGTTTGGGGATTCTCACTTCAGAAGAATTGGCGACTTGAAAAGTCGAAATAGCCAAAGTCCCGAAGGCCGAAGTCTCGAAGTGAATGAGGATCCATGTCAACAAGAATACGTCAGCAAGGAAATTTTGTGCAATCAGACAATGACAAGTTTCAAGTTGATTTGACATTTCATTTACGTGCAAATCACTAATCTGAGTGACACGTGGAAGCTACCAGGCTCATGACTCGTCATCAAGTGATGTAAGTAAGTGACATCACTCTGGGAGTTTTACTTCAGGATATTTACCACCAACACTTTCCCAAAGTGGTTTGGGGTTGTCCATCGTGGTGCGTGATCCACAACTTCAGAAGTTTGTGGATGGGGAGAGCGTGAAAATTGCTGAAGATAAATATCAACCGTTGATCATTAAGGGGAGTGCGTATTAGCTGATCTGATATTTCAGAGAAATCTCACTTCAAGGATTTCTAGTTGAGACTTGAAAATTACGAGGTTTGGATATGCAAAAGGATCATGACCGTTGATCTGAAAGGGACACGCGTTAATGGATTTCCAGCTCCGAGAAAAAGAAAAGGAAGGTTGAAAGGTTGGAAAGTTGAGATTTCTAAACCCTGAATACCCGAAGGGATTGTGACTGTTGATTCGAGAAGACCACGCGTCGTTAGATCGTGGACTCCGTGTGAAATGCTCCGAGAGCAAGAGGAGTTTGAGAATTGAGACTCCTGAATCCCGAAAGGCGAAATCGATCTCGTCCGTTGGTTTGCAGGGCCACATGTCACTTGGTCATTGAGACTAAGGATCGCACGTGGACAGAGGAAAGAAGGTAGGAAAAGACAGTAGATCAAAGCTATTTATCGAGGGAATCTTTCAAAGACCATGAGATCGACAATCACGCATAATTGCAGGATTAGAAGTTTCTCGAAAGTTAATTTTCTGAGGGTAGGACGCAATTGAAACCATGGTATTGGAGAAGGGATATGTCGCAGCTGGTGGTAGATTGTGGGGAGAAAAAAAATTAATCCCAAACCATTGTTGGACGCACCCGAAATCGTTCACTTACACAAGGATGTAGCCCAAGGTCAAATGCGATAGGGGGTTAACAAGAAGAGATCTCGTGCTCGCAATCACGTGGTCATGTGAAGTTAAATCACCCAAGGTCATATCGGAAAATAGGGAGCTAGTGCTCGCTAGACCAAGAACATGAAGTGACTTTTGAATAGGTGTATGGTCACCACTAGTGGTCAAATGAAGGAAGGGACTTAGAAGCCAAAGAAGCCAAAATAATGACTAGTTGTAACTTCCAAAGAAGACGAAGAATTTTGATTGACAGAGAAGAATTTTGATTGACAGAGAAGAAAAAGATTCTCAGGATAACTGCCAGAGAAGCCAAAGAACCTTGAATAATGGCCAAAGAAGATGAAGATTTTGCATGATGATTAGGAATACGTCTCGATGTGTGAAAGACATGCATATTAGATAAGAGAACGAGTGTTTTTAAGATTGTGATGCATGTGGGTAGGACGAGACACAATGCATAATTTGAAGGGGAGATTCATGGCACATGGAAGAGGATGGAGAGGAAGCACAAAGCATAAAAGGAATAATAGAAGTTGAACATCAGGTGTTGTCGAGCGTAGGAGGAAAAAGAGTAGAGCATAGAAGCTGAATGATGCAGAAGCAGAGAAGAGTATAGAAGCAGAACAAGAGCATAGAAGCGGAAGAAGGCAAAGGAGACATGGAGCTGTAATTGACCATATCAGAGATAGAGAAAGTAAGTAAAGTTTTTGTAAGATTCAATAAGGGTGGTAGGGTGGTGTAGGGAGGATTGAAGTCCTCTAAATTCTAGTCGGTGCTAGAAGATATTCTGGGAGTTGGTGTTTCCATCTAGTGGGTGCTAGAGAAACCTGGGAGTTAGTGCTTCCATCTAGTTGGTGCTAGAGAAATCTGAGAGTTGGTGCTCTCTGCAAGTTGTAGCTTGCTATCAGATGTTTTAGCCTCATATTTGAGTTGGATCTCAAAGACTGTGATGTACATGAAATTTGGAGCTTGACTGACATCTTAAGAAGAAGAGGTTTTCACCCTTTATGGGTTTCCTCAGGAAAATCGGTGTCTCTGTGTGATTGATCACTGTATATCTATGCATGTTAAGTTATCAGCAACACATTAAATAATGATCTAGAAAGAATCAAAAAGGGAAAAAATTTCAGCATAACAAGAGCATAGAAGCTGAAGAAGGCAAAGGAGACATGGAGTCAGAATTGACCACACGTAGATAGAGAAAGTAAGTAAAAGTTTTGTAAGATTCAATAAGGTGGTAGGGTGGGTGTAGGGAGGATTGTGTCCTCTAAATTTAGTCGGTGCTAGAAGATATTATGGGATTTGGTGTTTCCATCTAGTGGGTGCTAGAGAAACCCCGGAGTTAGTGCTTCCATCTATTGGTGCTAGAGAAATCTCGAGTTGGTGCTCTCTGCCAGTTGTATCTTGTTATCAGATGTTTTAGCCTCATATTTGAGTTTGATCTCAAAGATCTGATGTACATGAAATTGGAGCTTGATTGACATCTTAAGAAGAAGAATTTTCACCCTTTATGGGTTTCCTCAGAAAATCTATGTCTCAGGTGATTGATTATTAGATATCTATGCATGTTAAGTTATCAGCAACACATTAAATAATGATCTAGAAAGAATCAAAAAGGAGGTACCCCCAATCTTATAATATAACTGATTCACCCCCCCCCTCTTAGTTATATTTCCAATAAGTGGTATCAGAGTCGGTGCCTTTAATCAAAGGTAGATACATAAGCTTGAAAATGACTAGTCATGATGGAAGTTCAACTAATAGACCCCCTTTGTTTGATGGAACAAACTTTTCCTTCTAAAAAATAAGGATGAGAATACATTTAATGTCTTTGGGTGTTGATCATTGGGATTCCGTTGAAAAGGGATATGTGAAGCCTGTAGTCTTGGCCTCGAAAGATGATAAGATTGAGTTTAGATTTAATGAAAAAGCAATGAATGTCATCCTCAGTGGACTTGATGAAGCTGGGCTTTTCAATGTCATGCACTGTGATTCAAAAATAATTATGTGGGACAAGATGATAAGTAGTTATGAAGGTAATGAAAAGGTGAAAGATGCAAAACGTCAGACTCATAACGTCAGACTCATAGATTGAAATTCGAGCAATTAAATATGGATGAAGATGAAACTATTAGTAAGTACTTCTTACTTATAGAAGAACTTGTCAACACTATGAAAGGCCTAGGTGAGATGATAGATGAATATTTTCTAGTCCAGAAAATATTAAGATCTCTTCTTGGTCGATTTAACTCAAAGGTCTCTGCTATAGAGGAAATAGTTGATCTCAAAACATTGAGACTCGATCAAATTCTTGGAACCTAACTGCTTATGAAATGAGAATTACCAATGGAAAATCCACTACAAGAGAGGCATATTTTAAAGTAGATAAAAACAAAGACACCGATATAGATGAGATTGAAGAAAATTTTGTGAGAAGACTGAAGAAAGGATCAGGCAAATAAAAAGGTAAACTGCCCTTCAAATTTTCCAACTGTGGTAAGATAGGTCATTTGTCATCTAAGTGTCCTCACAAAATAAAGGATCAGACATATGACAATGAAGAGAAGAACAAACACAAGAAGGTCTATAAAGAGAATAGTTTTAAGAAGAAAATCCTTTGTGTAAACAATGATGATGATCCCTCAGATGATGAAAGAAGTGACTCTTCTATTGAAGATAAAATAAATGATATCATGATAATATCTTTAGAAGATCTAAACACTGAAGATATAGGAATTGAGTTCATTTATTATGAAGCAGTAATATATATTGAAGGAGAACTTGTCAGTGCCATGGAAGATATTGATAGACTCAGAGAAAAGAAAAGAAAAGAAAAAGAGTTATTGCTTAGGTATGAGAAAACATGCAAGGAACCATCTAAAGAAATTAATATGTTGAAGGTTAAGTTAGAAGAATCTAATAAGATTGAATACATCCTCAAACAACAATTCAAAGAAGCTGAAACAAAAGGTGAAAAATTGGAAGTTGAAGTAGTGACTGTCAGAAAAGATCTAGAGAATTCTCAGGCCTTATATCATCAGAATCTGACAAGTATTAAAGCCTTAGAAGGATTAGTCTCCATTCTGAATCAACAATGAAATTCAAAGTAGAAAATTGGTTTGGGTTATGAAGAGGGATCAAGTAGTGGTCAACCAAGCAACAAAGAATCCATAAAGTTTGTCAAATATACAACCATTGACAACAACAAACCTGTAGAAACAAAGGAAGAGAATCAGTTGCTAGGGAGGAGTGAAGGAAAATCTAACAGAACTAAATCTGTAGAACAAAGAAATAATACACCCTTTGCTAAAGGAAATCATCAGCATGGAAGAAATCAACCTAATCAAATAAGATAACCATTTTTCAGGTACAAAGATTTTTTCTATGGATATTGTTTTTACTGCTCTAACTTTGGCCAAAAAGATGTAAAGTGTTCTTTAATATTTAGACATGAGCAATAAAGACAACCAAGGAATAAATACCTGCCACAAAAAAGAATGAGATATCCAAGTAACAAACAACCACAGACTACAAATCATGTGATGGATGGGAAAAAGATGCAGATTAAGCATAAAAATCGTTATGATCCTTTATTCATTGAACCAGAATGTTACATTTGCCATAATTATGGATATAAAGCTGTAAATTGTCTCTTAAAGAACTATAAGCCCGATTCAAATCACAAAGATGAAAATGTCAAGGTTTGGAAGAAGAATGAAGATAAAAAGTGTGGATTGGTTTTGTTAGCTCAAAGACAAAAAGACCCCTGTTATATTGAGAGCGGATGCTCCAGTCATATGACAAGTGACAAAAGTAAGTTCCTATCACTCAAGGAAAATAAATCATGGACTGTGACCTTTGGAAATGATGCTCCAGGAAAGATCAGAGATAAAGGTCTAGTAATCTTAAGTGATGGAAGAAGCAAAGCTCAAGATGTATTATTTTTTGATGGTTTAAAGAATAATCTTCTTAGTGTCAGTCAGATATGTGACAGAGGATGTGAAGTCACTTTCACTGCCAAGAATTGTAAAATAAAGGCTGTAAACACATGAGAGTTTCTTGCAAAAGGGGTTAGAACCGAAAATAATGTATATGTTCTAAAGGAAGATAAGGAGAAGTGTCATTTAAGAAAAATTGATAAAAGTTGGTTATGGAATAGAAGGCTTGCACACCTAAATTTTGATTATATTGTCAAACTGAATAATGAAGGTGTTGTGAAATACCTTCCAAAAATATCTAAGCTTAATAACTCTATATGTGAATCATGCCAAATGGTGAAGCTGACTTGTTCTTAATTCAAATCAAAGAGTTTCACATCTTCAAAGAAAACACTTCAAATTGTTCATGTGGATCTATGAGGACCATCGCGAAAGGAAGGTACTTGAGGATAACATTACTTTATGCTAGTCATTGATGACTTCTCCAGACTTACGTGGGTTGTCTTTCTGAGAGAAAAATATGATGCGTTTGAGAAGTTCAAAAAGTTTAAGGCATTAGCTAAGAATCAGACAGGAAGGAAGTTAAAGGAAACTCGTTCAGACAGGGGAGGAAAGTTTATGTCAGGAGACTTCAAAGAATTATGTGACAAACATGGAATTAAAAGAGATTATACTATTCTAGGGACTCCTCAACAAAATGGAGCTGTAGAACGACAAAATAGATTAGTTCAGCAGATGACAAGGTCTATGATGAGTGAAAGGGACATTTCACAAACCTTATGGGTGGAGGTTGTTCACATGACTGTTCATATTATAAACAAAGAGCATCTAAGGCCAAACAGTGATAAATATCCATATGAGTTGTGGTTTGGTCGACCTGCATCAATCAAGCACTTCAAAGTATTTGGAAGTAAATGATACATCAAGAATAATGATGATCATCTAGGAAAATTTGATAGTAGAGTTGATGAAGGTATCTTCTTAGGATATGAAACAAACAATAAAGGATACAAATGCTTTAACAAAATAATGCATAAATTAGTAGACTGTATTGATGTTCGAATTGATGAAGAAGCTCCTGTAAACAATCAATAGAGAATAAGCACTAAGACATATGAAAAATATGATGATAATAATGAAAATGAAGAACAAAAAATCTCAGATTCACAAGAAGATGATGAATCAGGTGGAGAAGAGACACCAGACAACAAGATTTAGGACATCAATTAGCATCAAATCCTTCCTCCATAATTACTCAAAAGAATCATCCTGAAAGTTAGATAATTGGTGAGAAAGACAAAGGTGTACAAACTAGGAGAAGGATAATCAAAGACACCAAGAAATCACATATAGCCTTGATATCCATGGTGGAACCCAAGAAATTTAATGAAGCTGGTAAAGACGTAAATTGGTTAAAATCAATGAATGAGGAACTGGACTAGATTGAAAATAATGACACTTGGGAACTCGTTCCTAAACCAACAAATAAAAATGTAATAGGATCAAAATGGGTATACAAAAATAAGATGAATGAGCAAGGAAATATTGTAAGAAATAAGGCTATATTGGTCTGCAAAGGATATGATCAAATATAAGGAATGGATTTTGATGAAACATTTGCGCCTGTTGCACGATTAGAAGCTATTAGAATGTGTATTTCCTATGCTTGTCATAAACAGTTTAAAGTCTATCAAATGGATGTCAAGTCATCTTTTCTAAATGGAGATATAAAATAAGAAGTCTATATGGAACAACCAGAGGGTTTCCAACTGTCAGATAACACTGACTTTGTCTACAAGCTAAAGAAATCCTTATATGGGTTGAAACAAGCTCCTCGTGCCTAGTATTACAGACTGGATAAGTATCTTCAAGGCAAAGGGTTCAAGAGAGGAACAATTGACAACAATATATATATCAAAACAAAGGGTAATGATTTGCTCATTGTGTTGGTCTATGTAGATGACATCATCTTCGAAATAAATAATGCTTCATTGGTACAATGCTTTTCTTCTACTATGTAATATGAATTTGAAATGTCTATGATAGGAGAACTGCCATTTTTTCTTGGTCTGCAAATTACTCAGAGGTATGAAGGACTATTTATTTCTCAAGAGAAATGTTGAAAAGGTTTAAAATGGAAGATTCTACACCTATGAGCACACCTATGGTCACTGGATGCAAGTTAAGCAAGGATGATGACTCACCTAATGTTGATTAGAGTTCATATAGGTCTATGATAGGGAGCCTATTGTACATCACAACATCCCATCCAAACATAATGCATGTTGTTGGAATGGTAGGAAGGTATCAGGCTGCACCTAAGCAGAGTCATTTTTTAGCTGTCAAATGAATATTTAGATACTTGAAAGGAACAATGAAGTATGGCCTATGGTATCCTAGGCATCATAATTTTCAATTATCAGTCTATTCAAATGTTGATTGGGATAACTGTATGGATGAAAGGAAAAGCACGAGTGGAGGTGCATTCTTCTTAGGACATTCTCTTGTAGCATCGTTGAGAAAGAAGAAAGGTTATATTTCCTTATCGACTACAAAAGATGAATACATTGCATCTGCCACTTGTTGTACCCAAGTATCATGGATGATTCAAACACTTGCAGACTTGGAGGTAAAGTATAATGCACTGATCCCAATTCATTGTGATAATACTAGTACCATTAGTGTGTCAAAGAATCCTGTATTTCACTCCAAGACCAAGCATATACCCATCAAGTATCACTTCTTGAGGGAACAAGTAACCAACACTGTTGTTTCTTTTCATTATATTCCATCCAAAGATCAGATTTTTGATATCTTCACTAAATCACTTGCAAAATCTCAGTTTGAGTATCTACGCCAGAAGTTGGGCATGAACCTGTTATCAAGTTAAAATAATCTATATGATCAGGGGGAGAGTGATCCTAGTATATCTGATCAGGGGGAGCACAGAGTCACTCTCTATTTTCTTTGACATTGATGTCAAAGGGGGAGAAAAAGGTGTTGTCTGTATGCTACAGTTGGAGGTCTAAGCAAAATAGTGCAGCCTTTCAGGATTTCCATCAATGCCAAAGGGGGGGATTTTTAGCATGTTTACATGAATATTGTGCTTGTCATTGAAGGAAAGAACAAAATCGAACCAAACCTCGAGAGCACAGAAGATGATAAAGCTTAGAAGATATAGTGGTTTCTAGAAGTACAAACAAGGTCCAAGAGATGGACTTGCAGGAAGAGAAACTTAGAAAACCTTCTAAGTCAGAGAGATCAGAAGCTCAAGAGGAAGAGAGATAGTGGTCGTTGGATCACCGATCCAGAGGACCAACGATCATCAAAATGATTTAAGTGGAAGGAAAGGATAAGAAAGGGTTAAGATCTGAGATCTCGATTGCTCGAATTTCCATCAGTTGTCGGATCGAGATAAATGGAAGGATAGGATAAGCAAAGATGGAGAGCCATTGGATTTAATCGAAGGAAAAGATGCATAAAAGATAGATTGAGTTGTTGATCTAATATCTTGTTCAATGGACAACATTTTTTTCGAGTCTAAATATGTGAGGAGGTTATGCTCTGGATAAATCACTTCGAGAGTTTCAGTTTGAGATCTGAAATCCCCAAAGTCTGGAGAGCCGGAGAGCCAGAGTAAACGTCAGCCATCAGATCCTTTTAAAGTGGAAGGACAGGATAATATAGAAAAGAAACATCACAAAAAGATTGAGCCATCAATCTAATAACATGATCGATGAACAACATTTAGTTCGGGTCTAAAAGTTACGAGGAGGTTACTGTTAAGGGATTCTCACTTTGGAAGAAATGGTGACTTGAAAAGTCAAAATACCCAAAGTCCCAAAGTGAATGAGGATCCATGTCAGCAAGACTACATCAACAAGGACGCGTGGCACAATCAGATAATTAAAAGTGTCAAGTTGAATCGGAATTTTAGGTACATGCAAATCACTAATCTGAGTGACACATGGAAACTAATAGGCTCATGACACATCATCAAGTGATGTAAGTAAGTGATGTCACTCTGAGAGTTTTACTTTGAGATCTCTACCACCAACACTTTCCCAAATTTCCAAAGTCCCGACATGGTTTGGGGCCATCCATTGTTGAGGAGGACAGGTGGCACATGATCCAAAACTTCAGAAGTTTGTGGATGGGGAGAACATGAAAATCCCTGAAGACAAATATCGACCATTGATCGTCAAGGGGAGTACATGTCAGCTGATATGAGATTTCATAGAAATCTAACTTCAAGGATTTCCAGTTGAGACTTGAAAATTATGAAGTCTGGAGACACGAAAGGATCATGACCGTTGATCTGAAAGGGACATGCATCAGTGGATTGTTAGCTACGAGAAAAAACAAAGGAAGGTTGAAAGGTTGGAAAGTTGATATTTCTGAACACTGAATAACAGAAGGGATTGTGACTGTTGATTCAAGAAGGCCACGCATTGTTATATCATGGAATTTGGTTGAAATTCTCTGGGAGAAAGTGGAGTTTGAGAATCGAGAATCCCGAAGCCCGAAAGGAGAAATCGATCTCGTCCATTGGTTTGGAGGGACACATGTAACTTGGTCATTGAGACTAAGAATCGCACGTGGATGGAGAAAATAAGGCAGGAAAAGACAATAGATTGGAGCCGTTGATCGAGGTAATCTATCAGAGACCGCGAGATCGAAAATCATGCCTAATTGCGGGATTAGAAGTTACTTGGAAGTTGATTTTCTGAGGACATGGCACAATTGAAACCACGGTATGGGAGAAGGGGTACGTGGCAGCTGGAGGTAGATTTTAGAGAGAAATATGGTTAATCCCAAACCACTGTTGCACGTTCCCACAATCATTCCCTTACACAATGAAGTAGCCCGAGGTCACATGCGACAGGGGGCTAATGAGAAGAGAGCTCATGCTCGCAATCACGTGGTCAGGTGAAGTTAAATCACCCAAGGTCATATCGAAAAATAGGGAGCTAGTGCTCACTAGAATAAGAATGCGAAGCACATTTTGAATAGGCGTATGGTCACCACCAGAGGTCACATGAAGGAAGGGACTTAGAAGCCAAAAAAATGTTTGGTTGTAACTGCCAAAGAAGACGAAGAATTTTAACTCACAGAGAAGAAAAAGATTCTCAGGATAATTGCCAGAGAAGACAAAGAACCTTGAATAACGACCAGATAATATGAAGAGTTCGCATGATGATCAAGTAAACATCTGTAAATGTGAAATACATACATAATAGAGAAGAGACCCAATGTTTTTCGGAGTGTGATGCATGTGGGTAGGACGAGAAACAATGCATAATATGAAGGGGAGATCCATGTCACAGGAAAGAGGATGCAGAGGCAGTACAAAGCATAAAAGCCAGAAGAGAAGCTGAACATCATGTGGTGTCAAGCACAAGAGGAAAAAGAGCAGATCATAGAAGTTGAACGATGCAGAAGCAGAGAAGAGTATAGAAGTAGAACAAGAGCATAGAAGCGGAAGAAGGAAGAGGAGACATGGAGTTGTAATAAACCATATCAGAGATAGAGAAAGTAAGTAAATCTTTTGTAAGATTCAATCAGGGTGGTAGGGTGGTGCTAGGGAGGATTTCAGTCCTCTAAATTCTAGTTGGTGCTAGAATATATTCTGGGAGTTGGTGCTTCCATCTAGTGGGTTGTAGAGAAACCTGGGAGTTGTTGCTTCAATCTAGTTGGTGCTAGAGAAATATGAGAGTTGGTTCTCTCTACAAGTTGTATCCTGCTATCAAAGGTTGTAGCCTCATATTTGAGTTGGAGCTCAAAGACTGTGATGTACATGAAAGTTGGAGCTTGATTGACATCCTAAGAAGAAGATGTTTTCACCCTTTAGGGGTTTCCTAAGGAAAATCGGTGTCTCTATGTATTCTGTGTGATTGTTCATTGTATATCTATGCATGTTAAGTTATCAGCAACACATTAAATAATAATCTATAAATAATCAAAAAGGGAAAAAGTTTCAATCTTATATACATAACTGATTCACCTCCCCCTCTCAGTTATATTTCCAACATATTTTTGGTACATTGTTAGATTCACATCTTGGTTAATTTCGTCATATGAGTTGGAGACATTATTGGTGATCTTGGAATGAGATATATATGTTTATGCGTTTGATCCCAATGATAGAGGTAATGATAGGTTGATTTATTAGTGACAGTTTCATTAATAGGTTGAGTCTACCTTTATATTTTAGGGAGGCAAGATGGAGCAAGAAAAATGGGTCATATATTCCTCCTTCCAGTTGGAGCCATGGAACATAGGGAGTTGGAGCTTCCTTTGGGTTGGAGCCTGTAAACTAGGGGGTTGGAGCCTCCTTCTAGTTGGTGCTGAAGAATTTGGAAGTTGGTGCTTCCTATGAATGTGATATTTTGATATATAAGAAAGAATTATATGTTTTTCTCCCATTTGGGTTTCCACATAAAATACAGGTGGACTGTGTATCTGTGGTTATGATGCGATGCATTTTTTATAGTTATATGTTTATGATATGTTAATTGCAATCATATGTGGATGGAATTATTGATTAGTTAATGTTGTGATTGAAATTGGTAAAAAGGGCTCAATATTGATTCACCCCCCTCTTAGTATTCCAACACTAATGTTCTCTTTTATCTAGATTCACATGATCTCAATTTTGATTTGATGTGTCTAACTGACTGAACACCTAGTTATTTGGAATATGCATATATGCCTTGTTTCAATTTTTATGCCTAGGTGTGGAACCATGACATCTGCGAAATCCTGAGTAGTGATGGAACCTTGACTCAAGTGGAACTAGGCCTATTTTTTTCCTATGTTGTATAGATGATTGGTGTAGTTATTTGTTTTATTTGTATTTTTTTTTTATTATTTATTATTTTTATTTATTCATTTATTTTCATTTTTAATTTTTCCATGGTTTTACAAAACTACACATGGTTTTGATTTTCCATCATTTCCCAAAATTTCCCATGGTTTTCCCAAACCTACCATTGGTTTTCGAGTTACATGGGAAAATCACTTTTAATTTGTAATTCATTTTACAGGGGTAAAATTACTATTACATGGGGAAAATATTTTTACTTAGGGAAATTACTTCTTATGTTGTGCATTTTTCCTTAAATCCCTAATGTATATTTCATATGTATATTTTTATTATTTTTTGCATGTCCTAGTGAAATTAGATACACTTTAACTTTAAATTTTTGTCATTATATATGTGTGTCTTTGTTTTTTTATTTTTTATTTTCTTTTCCTAATTCATTTGAATTTTATTTTTATGCATTTTTCCCAAAGTTCTAGGGTGATGTGTTTCATTATTTTTAAGTGAGGACATTTCATTTGTGAATTTAATTTTATTTCATTATTTTTTTTTAGTTTCGGATGTACATGAAATTCTCACCATTCTGCGATCCCGCAAACCTGTAACCCTTGTACCCTCACCAACCTGCAACAAATTGTATTATTTTATTATTTTAATGGGCACTTACCTTTGTGGGTTTTCTCATGCAGGAGTTTCACGTAACTCTCGTACCTTCACCAACATGAAAAACATTATTTTGTTTTATAATTTTAATGGGATCTTACCTTTGTGGGGTGTGAGGGAGGGAGAGAGAGAGAGAGGTAAAGATAGGGGGGAGAGATAGATGGAAAGAGGGAGAGAGGGTCAGAAGGGGGAGAGAGAGAGAGAGAGAGAGGGATATGGGGACACAGAAAATGAGTGACACTAGTACATTTGGGTCAAATTACGACAACGCGTTTGATGCAATTTCCACTTTATATTATCTGGAGAACAACAAATATCGAACCCCCTCAAACGTCGTTTCACATGATGTCGCTTTTCCGACAATATAGATATTGTCTCTATTGCGATGTTTCATGAAGACACATGTCATCTTAGATTTGACTATCCAAACCCCATATAGCCATCGCTACAGTGACGTCCTAGGCATCAAAATTATGAATTCCCATTTCATTGGTCTCTCTACATTTTTGCATTGGGAGTGACATCTCCAAGTGTCAGAAGACTAATGTTGGAAATGGTGGCAATAGTGACGGTACAAGCTTTCATCTTTGACATGGTTGCTATGGGAGAGACACTCCAGGATGTCGTATGATTGATGTACTCAGTGGTGGCAATAGTGATGGTAAGACTCCAAGACGTTGTAAGACTGACGTCAACAGATGTGTCAAGAGTGACATCAATGGAGGTGGCAAGAGCGACATATTGGAGGTGGCAAGAGTGATGTATTGGAGGTGGAAAGAGCGACATTAAGAGGTATCAGCTCTGATGTGGTTTCTATGGGAGAAACACTCTAAGACGTCGCAATAGCCACTATGTTGTAGGTATTTAAAAAAAAAATACAATATCAATAGTGAGAGGGACAGGTACATTAACCTTTGCTAATATACTAGCCATATCAATATTTAAATCTATATCATCGGTCTTAGGCAAGGTTGGTTGAGGAGGAGGACTAACTTCCAATGGTAAATGGGGTCTTGTCTAATGCGGCTTAGGATCACTAGGATATGTCTCGGGTGTGTTATCACACAAACTTGCAATTATTGAGATAAATTCTGAAAGATCAAGTGCAATCATGCGTAACTTAGATGGAAGGCCCCTATCACCTCACCAACCCTCTTTCACTTCAAAAAAACTTTCCTCTGACTGAAGGGGGTTTCCCTCAATTAATATTGTGAGGACTTAGGGCAAGGAATCTCAATGTGGAGAGTGAAGTCTGAGAAAAATGTGTTTGGGTAGCTTTAGAGTATTGAAGAAAGTACTTGGAGGTCTCAAGATCAATGTATTTTCATTGATCATATGGAGTTAATGTAGCGCTTCAATGGAGACCAAGGGAAAAATAATACTTGAAAGACTATCATAGGATTATGACCTCATAAGCCTATTCATCCTCCTAGGAGAGAAATCCCTAGAGTTTATCCCCTCATAAACACTAGGTGTCGCCCTATCCCTTCAAGAGCTACTAGCACAAGATCTAGAAAAATATGTTTTAAACCCTAGGGGGATAGTCACTTCTAACCCCTAGAACTAAACCCTAGACAAGAAAATCCTTAAAGGGATAGCCACTCCTAACCATTAAGGAAAACCTCGAATGCTTCAATGAGTTAAGATGGATAAAACAAGGGAAGGGGATGATCACTCTCAATCCTTACTTAGGGTTTCAAGATTGTTTAAGGAGACAAAGTTAACATGCAACTATTACTCTAATAGAGAATTCACCAAGATATCACAAGAAACATCACATGCAATGTAATGAAAACGCTTAAGAAAAGGCACATATCATTAAGAAAACCCATTTTCATGAACACCAAAAAAAAAGAGAAAACATCCACTAGATCAATCTCCAAAAAATGTGCCTAAGTATAACACAAGATGCTTCAAAAAATATTTCTCAAATGAGGAAAAGAGGGGCTTTGGTGCAACATCTAGCCTCCAAAGGCCCTTCAATGCTCTCTTTTCTGCTCAAAATCAGCTATACAATCTTCAACTGTTCTTTAAGTGAGCTAGGGTTTCCTTCACCAAGCGTGTAATAAAGACCCAACATATTCCTTCACATGTGGGAATGTGGGCTTCAAAATTAGATAACATCGTATCACAACCAAGAGCCCACAAAACCATCCAAGGAATTACCTTCTTTACCAGTTAACCGAACAAAGAACCATTATCCATTTACACATGGGCATAAAAGATTCAACACAAGCACATAACCTTCCTCAAGGGGTTGGCCCTAAATTTCTCTTCCAGTTCAAAATTAGAACTTGAATTTGAACCAAACTTAGGTAATCATTAAAGGTCAGCCCAACATTCAAATTTTATGTTTCTTTCCCCTTCTTTAGGTAAGCCCTCTAAGAATCTAAAGGGTCGTTGTCACATGAATATATATATGACAATCCTGATCATTTTCCTTTGAAAGTATCTTCAAAACAAAGCTATGATTTATGGGATAAAATATCTCTGTGAGACTTTGATTCCATGATAAGTCGGTAACTATTTGCTCAAGTCTTTGGGCCAAAAGTGTCATATAATTTTGAGCAAGTTCAACATTATGTAAAGTTTTAGGATTGGTAAATTTTTGAGAAGCTAGAAGATTCTCTTCAATATTAAAATCATTCTCTTGTGCTTCTACAAGGATCTTTGGGGACTTGTCCCTTAACATAAATCCAAATTCCCCCTCAAAGGATTTTGTGTATTGAATAAGGACGATGACACCATCCTTTAAGCTAATGTCCTCGGGAATTTGATTGAGTAAATTTTCAAATCTTGTGTCAAATTCTTTTATCGATTAATTTTCCTTCTTCATTTCATTAAATTGCACTAATAATAACCGAGAATACCTCTTTGTGTCCCAGCTCTTCATAAAGGTATCATGAATGGATTCCCAAGTTTTGATACTCTTATCAAGAAGGTTATTATACCATTTTATAGTATCTTCAACTAGAGAAGTAGCAATAAATTTCATAACCACATCTTCATCGTCATTATTAAGAGGATGAATTTGAAAGCATGCATAGAAGTTATCTATATGATCTTCAATAGTGATGAGATTATTACCAGAGAATTTAGGCAACCATTTATTAAACTTTTGAGGCATAGTATGCAGGTACCCTTGGATTTCAAACATATCTAAAGGTTTAAAGGCATTGGTAACCCATGGTCGTGGAGCCATTGGAGATAAAGAAATTCTTCCTCCAAATAAATATCTTAATACAAGGAAATTATGAGGATGCCTTATTGTATAGACCTCCTCCTCTTAGGGGATTTGGGGAATAGTCCATAATTCATCCTCTTGTTGTTATACAATGAAACAAGACTGAATATTGCTGCCATAGATGTGTCATTTATTCTGTCATAAGATGATAAAAGTGGTGCTATTGAAAAATCATTTGAATTCCACGTATAGTATGGGAGAGATCCCCTCTTGATGACTGATATATGTATGAAACTGGTCTCAAAAGAGCACTAATTTGTTAATGTTTATGCTATTATTATAGTTCTTTTCATTTCATTAGATAAGAGCATAATAAGAACAATATCACTGAGAAATACACATTCACAAGAGACACAACATTTATCCTGGGAAACCCTCTAGGGGTAGAAAACCCAGCAAAAACTTCCTTATCATAAATGGCTTATACAATGTTCAAGAGATAACTCAATCCAATACAAAAAGTCCTCCCCAAGAGATGTGCCGCTCTTCTTCTCCTCTCTCTGGTAATTGCAGCTTGCCTCATTAGAGAAAAATGAGCAAGTGAGTTGTGTGTTTGAAGTGAGGCACTAGCCTCACTTATTTATACAATCTAGCAAGAGCTAAAACGAAGTTTCTTTTCACTGGAAGGGTCGACTTCTCACTCTGGGTGGGTAAACCCACCTTCAATTAATTTTGGGCCTTCCATTGCTCAGCTGGAGTGACTTCTTATTCTACACTTTGTAATTGTCCGATGACAAATCCATAAGAGTTGGTCCTTATACATTCTGTACCAGTCAATCCTCAATGGGGATTAATCAATAGCAATCCAATAATAATAATGCCATGATTAATCCACAATGGGGATTTAATCCCAATAACAAAATAATAATAGAATGATCTTTCTTGATTTCCAACACTCCCCCTTAACAAGAAGGGTATTCTTCATGACATCGGTGAGAGAGAGGTCCGCATCATCGGTGGCATTTGGAGGATAGTATCATGTATCATCTTGAACCATTGCCTAGCACATTCTGAGTCATCGGAAGTTTTTTCTTCATCAACAACATCATCATTCTCGAAAGAATGCTATCATCATCTGCATAAAGTATGTATCATTAAAAATGATACCTCATCCGGCTTACTAGGATGGCATAGCAATACTATATACTATCTGATGTATATGTGGTTAATTTGTGCTTCGATATCGGTCACATCTTGCTTCACGATCTAACAATAGATTCGGGGAAGCAGTAATATCATCATCTAAACTAGATCACAACAACTAGGTGGAAGCATGACTCATCTTTGCTTTATGTCTAACAACTAGGTCAGGAAGCAAGGAACATCAACATACCAAACTGCGATCTAGCAGTGAGGTGAAGTGAGAATCATCGGCGTTATCTTTCGATCTAACAACTGGAGTGAAGCATAACTCATCTTGCTTTACATCTAACAATGAGGTGGGCAGCAAGGAACACCGCGACGTCATGCTTCGTCTAACAACAAGGTCGAGGAAGCATGACTCATCTTGCTTCGTCTAACAACCAGAGTCGGGAAGCAAGGAATCAGCGGTGTTATGCTGCGTCTAACAACTAGGTCGAAGCATAACTCATCTTGCTTTACATCTAACAACAGATTGAGGAAGAAAGGATCACACGACGTCATGCTACGTCTAACAACGAGGTCGGAAGCATGACTCATCTTGCTTCGCGTCCGCAGTGAGGTCATAAGCAGGAATAAATATACTCTCCCCGCTTCGGGGGTCCTTCGGACAATACCGATCTTTATCTCGAAAGTGTTCAAACTTTACACGAGATAGAGCTTAGTCATCATCTGACAACCTATTCATCCATGCTATTGCATTACGTTTAAAGGCTCATGAAATCCAGTCCTATCCCAGCCAAGACTTCTTGGTGCATGCTTTGACCAAGCCAGTCATAGTTTCTGTGGCATCATAAATTGTTTAACTTCTTTCTTTTTATAACAATCGAAAAGTTTGTTCTTTGATGTGTTATGGTTTGTTGTTTCGATGATTGGAATTGCCATACCAAGTAGTTTTAATGTTAGCTTAGTACATTATACTTTTCCCAGCAACAACAACACACCTATCTATCTTTAATGCTGAAATATGGACGAGAATAGAGCTTCCTAGCGATGGCAAAATGTGGCGAACCGCGGGGTATTTTTGGTCTATGACAAAACCCCACAGGAAAACCGATTTGGAATATGATGTATATATCTGTGTAATGATCTAAAGCGGTAAATACAATAATAATGAACACGGTACAACAGCTCCAAAATGGAAGAACTATCGGGTCCACACTGCCAGAAGGAGGAAAATGAAGTACGCCCCCCTCTGAAGCGCGGATCACGCTCGGAACTTCGGTGAGGGGTGGGAAGAGAATCCCCCTCCGCGAGGGAATGGAACATCCTGTGCATGATCACTCTGCCAGTGATATCTACGAATTAGATGGCTGAAAACTTCTCGGGGAAAGATAGTGTGCACTAAACCCGTAAGCCCTCCTCTACTCGAAGTTTCTAGTAAATAATGAAAGGATGCTGATCCAAGCTGCCTGTACCAGTAGTTAGCGGCCTCCTCTTCTTCACCTCATCTCAAACCCCATCAATCCTCCAAGAACTCACTCTCTCCCCAAGCAAAAGTCTCTGCGTGAAGAATCTAAGCCCCTCCTTTGGCTCTTTGCCCCTCTTTAGGCTCCAAAAGTTCACCCCTATAAGATCAAAGGGATGAGATCATCCCTAATCAGTTTGAGATCATCCCAAATAAATGTGACCTCGTAACCCACTTTTGGATGCCTAAGTCGCTATGTCCCCTCAAAATCACCGGTGGCGATTTAATGTTCACTTATCAAAAAGTGACATTTGCACAACAAAGTCAAGTACAAAATAGAACATAAAAGTACATAGGACAAAGCCAAATGTGGCTTTCCTCATGTGCTAAGAAGGGATGCACATGGGAACACCTCCCAAAGATTACACAAAATCAACGGTCCTCTCTTGCCGTATGGGTGGATGAAATGATAATTGGATCTCTATGTGCTTGACACGTAAGTTGGAACCACGAGGATTCTCTGTCATTTTAATACGACTTTGATTATCACATAGAATTGTGGTTACTCTCATCTCCAAATCAGAGAAATGGGCACGTCACGACCAAATTTTGGAAGCCATATAGCTTGACTAGCCCGAACATCGACAATGTACTCTGCTTTGGTTGTGATGAGAGCAATGTTGGATTGCTTCCACCACTCTTGCCACGGATATGTAGCTAATCCCAAAACAAGAACAACATCAGGAGTTTTACGTAATAGCTTCACCTTGAAATACGCGATTATATCCACTCAATGTGAATTTATGGTGCCATCATCATGGATGAGAATATAATCCATTGTACCTTTAAAATTACCTCATCATGTTTTGCAACCACTAAATGAACACGTTTGGACTCTACTGCAGGCTCAGATGTTCACTATGAAACAAATCATGAATTACGGTGTTCATCGGTGCATCAGCGATCCAATAAATGCAATGCATGCAGTGGCATCTATCAGTGTGGGCCAAACGACTGACTTAACTTCCATGGGTGTATTCATGGAGTTGCATTCCAACATGTCCGAGATATCTTTAAGATTTGACCAGGTATACTTCCCTTGGTTAGGAAGATTCTTTCGGACTCTGCCATACCTCAAGACACCAGAAGTAATGCATTAGGCCAAGGTCTTTCATTTTTCAAATTCAGCAAGTCTCTATTTTACATTCGGCGATGAGCTTTCCTTCTCCAGCTAAGAATAAGTCATCCATCACGATGGTAATGCATTGGAA
This sequence comes from Picea sitchensis, assembly GCA_010110895.2. Taxonomy (NCBI): domain Eukaryota; kingdom Viridiplantae; phylum Streptophyta; class Pinopsida; order Pinales; family Pinaceae; genus Picea; species Picea sitchensis. The sequence goes on from SNQJ01S0092338.1 coordinate 80,509, forward strand.
CCATTCTCAGTGATCTTGAAGTAGAGATTTGAATCTGCTTTACTCTTGGTAAATCCCAAGCTGTAGAAGCTGCATCTGACCATACCAAGCTCACGGGAGCATCTTCAATCATTATAAGGATTTCTTCAATCGACATACATGAGACTTCTGTCTTCAACCTCAAATCCTTGGGTTTCTCTATATAAACTTCCTATTCATTGACACCATTCAGAAAAGCTATCTTCATGTCCATTTGTTGCGACTTCCGTTTGTATTGGCAGCAGGCTATAATGGTTCACGTTGAAGTGTATCTGGCCACATGAGCGGATGCCTCTTCATAGTCGATTCCTTCCTTGGGAAAAGCCACGACGACAAATCTTTCTTTATATTTACGAATACTTTATTAACAACATGTTTTATCTTGAAGAGCCATTTGGAAGATAACACATCCTTACTCTTTGGTGGGGACAATTTCGCATAATTCTTCATTATGGATTGGTATTCTCTTTGTCATGGAATCTGCCCATTCCATATGGATGGCCACTTCAAAACATGTGGGTTCCTCATCAAGTAGATTGCACATCAATGGCGTGTAACTGGAGAATGGCTTTGGTCTCTTCTTTGTCTCGTGGTTCCTTACGGAACACCATACTTCTCCCATCTTGAATAGCTCTCTCACTGAGACTTTCTTTTATGGGAGAAGGTCGTTTAAGGAAGTTATTGAACTTATGTGATATCATGACTTCAGGAGTCTCCTCATCAAGAGAAGCTACGACTTCCCTTACAGAGTTCTTGACTCAGGAACCCTCGCATGGAGTGCAGCCGTCCACAGGATTCTGAGTTCCTCTTCATATACATCTTCAAGTGGCATCTTCTTGATTTCTACTTAGTAAGTGTAGCTTCTTCATCAAGGTCACGTCCCTTGATCTCCAATATGGTGGTGACCAAATGGGTCCCCGAAGGCCTTGGAGAACTCATGGTATCCCACAAATATTCCCTTCTTTTCCCGGAGGGCTCCGACTTATTCTTTTCTCTTTTGGTTTATGGATAAACCTTTGGACAACCAAATATTTTGAGATGAAACACCTCTGGCTTCTTTAGGTGAACATCTCTTAGATCTTGAACCCAAAATATGGGATAGTTTGTTACGCACATAAGACTTGTTGCCATGGCTACCTGGCATTGGAAGATATTCATCATGAATCATGGTCTTTACAAATTCCATGTCGTTGTTTGTCCCTTTCCAACACCGGTTTGTTTGGGATCTTGATCCCAAACATCTTCACATAAGTTCATGATGCCGAGGTATGTTCTATAAAATTGCTCGACTGAGTATCTTAATTTTCCTTGATAAGGTTCTCTATCCAGAGTTTGAATTCCTTGATGTTGAACGCTAGAGTATATCCAGGTCTTTTTTTAGAATAATCATTAATGAATGATACATATTATACATACCCATTAATGGAGGATGAGTGGAATTGGGTCACATACATCCCCGAATAGGTGAGTTATAGGATTCCTTCTGCCTTGTTGTTCCTCTTTAGAAGCGGGTTCTTGATGTTCTTCCACTATGCACATCCATTGCTCCTTCGGTCACCTTTGAGTTATGGTAGACTTGTGACAGCTTTGCATGTGTATGGTGGCGCCTTGTGGTTGATGTGAGCTATTCTTCTAGGTTCACATGGATTCTTCAATAACATGGGTGTGCTTAACTTCTAAGTGACCCACCTTCTTCTTTCCGATGATTTGCTTCATTTATGATATCTCCTTTAGCACATTTCCTTTTGCAACCTTAAGCTATAGCTTCCTCATGTGACTGGAGCAGGTCAACAAAACAATAAGAAAGAATAATATCCTTATGATAATATAAGCAATAGCACAAACAATCATCACAATAGCTCCTTTAGAACTTATTACTTATAATTTGTAAAGATTAAGGTAAGGAATACAATCTGAAATGAGGTCAACACTCTCTTAGTGTTTGACCAAGTGTTCTTCCATGGCAATCTGAAACTAACACATGAGGTTTCTCCTAGAGGAGGTGTTGATCATATCAAACAAAGTATTTACATCTATATTCTCACATGCTATCAAGGTATAATACTTCACGATGATTTCTATCTCAACTAAAGTCTTCGGCTTGTCATGTGGTACCTTTGAATCTTGATTTAATCAAACCTGGAAGCTTGTCCTCAAGAGTGAGTGCTTTGCTTTTCTTCATCCCTTCACTCAAAGTGGCAGAGTGCTTTTATTCAACACAATAATACGTACCACTAAAGACAATATGCTATCTTAATGATTAGGTTAGAGGATAATTATGATCAACTTTTAATTCTTCTAATATTTTGATCATAGATTCAACATACAACACTAATCAAGATAGTTTCATAACAAATAGATGCATATTAAGAACAATCCTTTTAGGTTGCATCATTCCTCTGAGATGTGTTGGATCTTGAGATCGCCGGATCTATAGCAAAATATCCCTTCTCCTGAAATACTCTTCGGGGTTTAACCATTAACCATATGTGAGTACATACCTCGGATAACATTTCCAGGTAGTGGCACCATCAGTATATGATAATCATTACAAAAACTTCAAGAGTGATTGAAAATGGTTCTACGGCTACAACTGCAAATGCAACAGGTACTACAACTGCAAATGCAACTACAAATGGTACTGCAACTTAGGGTTTTATGAGGGAAACCCTAATTTTCAAACTTCAAATTTTGAAATTAAGATCCAGGGACTAGGTCTTATTTGGTGAGAAGCGAGTTAGGCGTTAATGGTCAGTTACTGAAATCAACTTTACCCTTCAAATCTGATCTGTGGATTTGGATGTTGTTTGGTTTCAAGTGCTTACAATTTTCTGGTTTTTACATTTTTTGGTACTGTGAAACTAAGGGTTTTCACTTTAGGAGATCTATACTTGAAAGGTGTCTAAGTGCCAAAATGATCCTTGTGGGGAGAGCAGCTTTCTAGGAGGTTAGGGAGATGAAATGAGATACTTTTTCAAACCCTAATAATAATTTTTTGGAGTGCAGAGCAACAGGTGGCGTTTTCCTCTTGCAGGGTGATTCTTCCTTGGGGTTGGCTCACGTGCCATATTATTATGCTATTATTATATTTCTTTATTTCATTAGATAAGAGCATAGTAAGAACAAAATCAGAAACCATTCGAGACACAACATTTATCACAGAGCCACTCTAGGGAAGAAAACCCAACAAAAACTTCCTTATCATAAATGGCTTTATACAATGTTCAAGAGATAACTCAAATGACATAAAGTCCTCCCCAAGAGATGTACCACCCTTCTCTCCTCTCTCCAACTTCCAATACTGACTTGCCTCATAAGATAATGGCTTGGTGATGTCTTGGAAGTGGGCACTAACCTCTTATTGATATCAAAGCTGTACGTGTGAAGAGGTCACCATTTAGGCGGGGGCCGACCTCTACTCTGGGTGGGTAAACCACCTTTAATTAAATCTGGCCTGACCTCTCACTCTGGGTGGGTAAACCCACCTTTAATTAATTCTGGGCCTTCCATTATAACTGTTGGGGCCGACTTCTTATTCTGCACTTTGTAATTGTCCGATGACCAATCCGCAAAAGGGGATTTGGTCCTTATACAATTACTGACATGATTAATCCTCAATGGGGATTAATACAATAAAAATAATAATAATAATGACATGATTAATCCACAATGGGGATTTAATCCAATAACAAAATAATAATAAGAATTCTCTTCGCAGTTACATTATTTCAACATAATTTATAGGCTGTAAGTTATGCAAATTATAATGGTAAACAACACTAAAACATGCCTGAAAAGATATCACTTCAAAAGAATACTAGTGCTTCTGTAAAACCATTCCAAGGGTAAGTGAATCAGTCCAATAAAATATTTCAAATGATGAAGATAACCCCTCCGTTGTGCTAGAACTAAGATACATGAACAACAAAATAAATGAGAGGTTCGAGTGATGGCTGAAAAGGTTATATGCTACAAGTAGCCTTCAAAACAACTCCCCAATATCAATCTCCAAGGATAACCACCATTAAATTGTATTCCAAGCAAGGGATAAGTGGATAACTCGTCATAGATCATGAATAAATAACAATAAGTGCCAAAACCATGCCAAATCAACCATGAAACCCTAGGGTGCTCCATCACAAGCTAAATAAGTATGCTTGAAATCCATGTAGCAAGAAGGCGAGGACTCCACATGAAACCCTAGTCCATATGTAAGTTGTTATAAGAGATATATGTAATCAAACAGTTCTTAATTGAACATGTGTTCAAAGACACTGAAGATGGACAATTATTGGAGACTATTATGGAAGTTGAAGATGATAAAGACAAAAGGACTTGGCAAAAAGATGGCAGACAGTCTGAAGAAAAAAGAAAATTGCAGATTGCAAAATAAGTAATAGAAAAGAGGCATGAAGATATCCTTATGTCAGGATAAAACAAGGGAATATATACAGTGCAAACACTTGAAGTAATGGGATTATCTCTTCAAATTTTATTCAGTGATTATGAACCTGTATTGAAAGTTAATGGGCAGAAAATTGTCTTGAAAGGAAATAAAGGAGCACTAACGAAAAGGAATCTTAGTAATGGTTGCATTATGGAAGATGTTAGAACAAATATTCATAAGGAGAATTCATTCCAAGGAGGTACAACTAGTCCAGTAAAGACTATGAAGTGGAAAGGAAAAGAGGACAGTCAAGAACCTAAGGATAAGTTGGCAGAGGTTGATGTACAACAGAAAATTGAAGATATGTTTATTTGTACAAATTGAAAAAAGAGAAATGGTAGATGTGATCAACAAACTAAAAAGAGACAGGCAATCTCAGAGGGTGAAGGCAAAGATGCTTTAGTGAACTATGCATTTGCAGTAAGAAGAAAAGGGGCTTAATGGAATGAGATATTCATGGTGGTAACATCAATTTTTACTGTTGTAAAAGGGACTTTACAGTTGAATGGAAACTCTGTTATATATAGTGATTTTGTTTCCTGTAAAGAAACAAAGAGAAATTTAGCTTCTAAAATGAGAAGTTGGCATATTTTGATTGAAAATCATGAGGAATGGAAAAAGAAACTTAGTGGCTTACAAATTTGTAAGAAAAAAAAGGAAAGAATGAAAAGAAACATGCAAGGAAGGAAGGCCAAAGAGAATAACAAAGAACATAATTTAGAAATTAGACAACATTCAAAACAATGTGAAGAGAAATAAGACTTTTCCAAGACAATACAACATGAAGGAGGATATGACAAGATTGACATGTCATATGCACATCAAAAGGATGAAAAATCAGAGAAACATTTGAGCAGAGTTAACGAGAAAAGAGATGAGAAATATAATATGTTTTATGAATTTTTATTAATTGTTGAATGTGTTTTTCAGGGTGAAAGACAAATTGTTCTTGGAGATATATTTTCTTGTGCAAATATAGAGGAGTATGGGAGTTCTGGAAATGTAGACAATCAATTTTCCTTATTGAAGTAGCCCATGGTTATATTGTTTGGGAAGTAGCTCATGGTTATATGGTTTGGGAAGTAGCCCATGGTTATAGGGTTTGGGAAGTAGCCCAAGACATAATTCCATATTATATTGAATTAAGTATAAGTTTTATTATTATAATTTTGAAACCCGAGGAGGATTAACAACTAAGATTTTGAGGATCGATTTTGTAATGATCCCAAACCAAATTCTTTATTGGAATCACTAACTACTACTAATTTATTGAGTTATTAAGTGCATACAAGATTCATCAACACATGGAGATCACAATATAT
>SNQJ01S0092339.1:0-16182 GCA_010110895.2 Picea sitchensis
ATGTTTCCCATTTTTTCCTAGTTTCCTAATTATTTTAGATTTCCCTCTTTCCCCTTTCTATTTAAACTCAAAAAGGCATGTGAAGAAACTTACCCTTTTTCCCTTTTTTTCTTTTTAATGAATACGATTTTTTATTAGAATAATATAGTAAAACAATTATTTCCCCTTTTTAAATTTTATCCCAAAAGATTTTTATAATTCAATTTAATTGCTTACACCCTTCTTGTCACAATATTAATGAACATTATCATTATTATTTATTATATATATATATATTAAATAAATAGATAAAATATTTATCACAAGTATAAATTAGACCTAGACTTTATTTTCCTAGGCTGGGCGACATTTTATTAGGGGAAAAGTTTTAAATATTCCTTAACACGTTATTCGTCCTAAAGACATATAGGTTTTTCCAATTACAAAATAACAACGCGACGTGCCCTTCAGGACATACTAGGTTCTCTAAGGGTCCCACTCACCTCATTATGTTTCTCTTGCATGATGTGCCCTTCAGGACGCACTACGTGCTCCAAGGGTGCCACTTGCCTCTTTCCATTTTTCTTGCACGACATGCCCTTTAGGATGCACCACGTTCTCCAAATGTGCCACTCGCCTCTTGATTGACTTGGTAGACATAAAAAACCCTTGGAGTCAATACTCCGCCATTTGATCTTGTGGGAGACTAAGGGCCTCTAAGGAATAAGTTCCCTGCCTTATTACACTCCCCTTAGAATCACCGTGAGTGACTGTCACAGTTGGCCCTCACGACATCGTGGGTATTCTTGAACTATGTAATCGTTAACCTATAGTTTGAGCCATGGCAGGAGTGCTAGTAGGTTGTGCCAGGGCTGTTGTCCACACCTCTCTCTCATCATCTCTAGTAGTCGTGCGTGACCCCTTTACTCCACATGTGAGTCTGGTCGGCAAGCTATCGTCATCCTTCATCATCAACGAATCATGTCAGAAATATATCCATATCATATCATCTAATAATATGCACTAATATAAAATATAAAAAAATCAAACCCCAATGGTTCACTCCCACACTCAATCCGAAGTCCAAGGGGTTCCATCGATGCCTCTGCATCCTCGACATCCAAAATCCTACACACTCAGGAAAATTGTGTCAATAGCACTTGTCTATGTCAATGCAGCATAATAACATGTCATCAATTCACAATGCCTCATAATTGTTATGAGTGGTAAATCCCTCTACGGACTAGCACTTAGGGTTTTATCATGCATGCAGAAAAGACCTAAAGATTCCTACTTTCTATCATCGTCCTAGACCTAATCCCCATTATTGTTAAGAAAATATGTAGTTAAGAAGATCAAGTGAGCATACCTTATTTTGGGCATTTGATATTGATCCTTATTCACTCTTGATCGCTCTTTGACTGCATCTCTCCTCCCAAGGCTGACCTGTATTCACACAAGACAAACAAGGAACTCCACATGCATTTGATATATAGATTAATGGGTTAGAGATTCAATCGACATGTATGAAATAAACCATGAAAAAATCATATGGTGGGATGGGAAAAGTAATTCTTTATTATTAATTGCAACAAATCAACTTACAATGGTGAAGCCGGCCACTCCCCCATGAACATGGTCCTGGGCTCCTCTTCAACTATCCTCCAACTTCTTTGTTTTATATTTCTCTTTGCACAAGGAAGGATAAAGGTTGGGACAAAGGGAATGCGCAATTGGGTATTTCTTTATTATGATTCTCCTCTTCCAAATGGGACCCCTAACCCTTCTTTTATAGGCTAGAAGAAGCTAGGTATTTGGTCAAAACCTTGGCCATGCATGGCCGAAAGGTTTATTTAACTCACCCAAAGTTATGTGTTCCGTCAACAACTTTCATTTTTTCATGATTTTGTAGGTACACGCAGGCTGTCTTGGGTCAGCTGGCATGTACATGCGTGCAATAATGGAGCAAGGTGCATGGGCCTTTATAAAGGGGGTTTTTAAGAAGAGTTTTCCAGTAGTGTTTTGGCAAAGAAGGAATTTGAGATGGCCTGATTCCAGGTAAGCATGTATGGTGCAAATTAGGGTTATAACAGATTCCCCCTAATGTGTGAGGTCAGAAAAGCATCTGATGGCCGGAATATGTTAACAATGTTCACCAATGTGTTGAACAAGTGAGCCCAGGGACCAGAAATCGGGAGGTGCCACCTGCAAAAATAACAATTGTCTCACCGAGGCAGGCATACCCATGCTCGAGATAAAATAAAATCATGGCTACCAATTAAATACATTGTAGATCCATGTCATATAACTATATAAAGTGTAGACGTCAGCAATACATAGCGGAGCTACATCTCAAAATCGAAAAGATATACATGTAGAGTATCCATCTTCTAGAAGCTGATAAGGCCTGATGGCAGGAGATGAGGTCTTCAGAGCTTGAGAAACAACTTCAAAATATTCAAAACTCGGGTAGGAGTGCAATATGAGTGTACAACTTCACTACCCAGAGGTCTTTGACATCTCGTCGGTCATGGACTAGAGAATCTTGATGATCAGACTGAAGGCTTCATTGATTTCAAACAAATACTTGATTGGACATTTAGGATGGTCGGGCATGAGGGCAAGAGACAAACTGTAGAAGGGGCAACTCAGGCTTGGTAAAAACTTCCCTTGGACAATAGCATGACAAATGATGAGACTCAAGAAGCATGGAATTAACATAAGTTTATGAGGTAGGAGGCGACGCAAACTCTCCATATGTTTGGAAGAATAACCAAATGGAGGAGGACATAGCTCTATGTAGTGAGAAACAACTTCCTAAGGTCGTATTAAATCCCAGAGTTTGACGAAAAAATAGACATATGTGATTTATCCAAGGGCGACTCATTGTGCTGCCAATAAATAAAATACTTTTCCCTTCCTCTTTTTGGGGTATATTTGAATTTTTTGTTTTTTTTGTCTTTTTCAATAATTTTGGAAAAAAAATAAAAGAATGCTACGTTACAAAGGAGGATCGAGTGTCACAAACGTACTAGTTCCAAGAACACGAAACACATGGATGCTCAGGGCAAAGGGACATATGCAAGAAAATGACACTCGGGAAAAATCCTCTAGGGGCCACAGGTGTCAAGACACAGAGGAAAAGTGCTACAGGGCTTACATATAAGACATTCTTCAGATGGTTCAGTTGAGAGAAACATGGAGCTGACATTAGGCCAAAGACATGAATATGAAAATGCGGTTAATAAGAAACACAATGGAAACGTCCTTCGATGTAAGTTTAACGAGCCCAGAGAATGTAAGCTTGGTGGTTTTTCATATTTAGAGAGTCTGAAAAACGTAAAAGGAGACTCTAGTGGGGTACCTTTTTCAAAGGTAGTCTAGTCGGTTCGAAAAAGGGGTAAACTAGCACTGAAAAGACGTATATTCAAAACCATTTTAACGAGAGTGATAAATACAAGATCACTCGACCATTTCTTAATTTTTAAGGAGTCTGAAAAAATCTTAACTATGGACTCCGTCAAGAATGTTCATCTGGACCATTTTAACAAGTTTGAAAGAATAAGGTAACTCGAAGATCTTTTCAATTTTAGAGAGTCTGAAAAGAGTTTAACTATGGACTCTGTGGGGGTTCCTTTTTCATAAATTTAGTCCCTCAAGCTCGAAAAAGGGTTAAAATGATACCTGAGAGTACTCTTCTAGAGAACTAAAGTTCCTTAGAGTATACCTTTGTTCGTACAGTTGATCGTTTGGACCGAAAAAGGGGTAAACTACCGTCGAACAGACATGACTTCAAATTTCATTTTAACGAGCGTGAAAGGCCACAAGATCCCTCGACAATATTTTCATGTTTAGAGGGTCTGAAAAGGGTTTAAAAGAAGACCCGTTATGTATTTTAGGAGTCTCGAGGGTGAGGTCAAGAGTGAAAAGGAATCATGCAAATGAGGCTCAAACTCGTAATCAGGAAAAACAACAAGGACTCCTGAGCCTACATTCATTAGAGACATCATGGACACCATAATGCAACTAGGATCTAGCTAGGGCATCCATGTTCTGGTAAGCTCTACCACCAACTCACGACACTTCTAAAGCAACACTGATTTTTCTGTGTCGCAACCTGATGGGATCGATCGTATGGCAAAGGGATAAAGACAACGAGATACAAAAGTTAGGGTGGAAACCTAACCTACATGCTCAAGTTGATCATTTGAGATTTTTCCACGGACCGTCAAAAGTTAACCAAAATTCCAAAAAAAATGTCCTGATACCCGATCATACCCTTCCAATGCAACTCCTAAATCACTCTAAATGGTTTTTGGTTTAAAATAAATGATAAGGGGGGCCAAAAAAATGACAAAAAGAGGCCAAAAAGTCTATAAATAGAAGTTGGTAGCTCATTATCACCATTTCTGATTTGGAAATTGACTCTGGAGAAAAAAAAAACCCCTTTGATAAAAGTGGTGATTTTGGGAGCTACAGTGGACGAAACGACCATCTGTCTGGACCAAGTAAGTATAAAATATCTCCTCTTGCAATTTAAATCTTTATTTATTCTTTGGGTTTCAAGTTTTGGGGGGGCATCGACCTTCAAAAAGTCATCCCTAAGTTCACGTGGGTTGTCTTATGACAGGCCGCGTGTACATTCGGGAAGAGTAAACATTGCACGCATGTACACGTGACTATCTTCATTACATCTTGCGTGGACCCCCTTATTGAATGAAATTTAAAAAAAAAACAAAGGTTAACCCTCTTGAACTTGGTGTTTTGCAGGATGTATGTTCACTGGAGGGAAAGAGAGAATGAGGAGGTTAGTGAATTGGGCAGGGAAGACCCCAATGCTGTGGCTACCTTAATGCAATGTGGGTTGTTCAAGTTCTTCTTATGTCCTTTTATGCGTGCACAACCTAGGCTACTGAATGCCTTGGTTGATTATTGGCATCCTGATGCAGAGGACTTTATGTTAGAGGGGTAGTCATTGGTTCCTACGACAGAGGACATATATTTTTTTACTGGCCTCTCTAGGAGAGGGGAACCATTCAACTTCCAGACATTTCCTTCAGGGCCTCATAACATATCGAAATTGATAGGAATTTATTGTGAGGTTGGTATAGACCGATTGAGCTCACAGGTGCCCATAAGCAAGATCACTGAATTATCGCTGCAGACGATTGTGTTTCTTATTGGGCGGATGACTGGTTCTGTAGCTCTACATTAGGTGTCTCGTGCACAGATGAACTATGCAGTCCAATGCTTAAATGCACAAATATTTGACTGGAGCACTACACTGCTAGATTGTATGAAGAGGCAGCTGACAGATTGTTGGTCTCAGACAGAGAGGAACTTTGGGTTCGGGACGATTCTATGCTCTTTCTTCTTTGAAAGAGTTTCAAGCTTCATTCCTCGAGTGGTGGTACGAGGGCATCATGCCTCTCTTCCTGCGGTTTATATATGGGCAGTGTTACTGCCACGACAGGGTGGTGGAAGGACCAATGAGTCCTTTGATGATGATTTCTTCACTTGGATATTGCGATAGATCCCAGTCATAGAGGATTACCCTTATGCTGGGATTGATTTCTCGAGAGATCCTGAGATACTAGTACCTCCTGGTGAGGAGCGAGGAGAGATGGGTAAGTTTACATCATTGTTTTTTTATTTTTTATATATATCATTTTTTTTATACTAGAGTATTTGATGGATATGTGTCTATTGTGTGCAGATGTGGGACCAGTGTGACCTGCAGACTATGCGAGGAACATGCGTCATTCTCAGGCAGGGGCTGCACCTGTCGCCGCGGGGGGACCAACAGCAGCAGGAGAGCTTCTAGCTGGGGAGGTTGAGAGGGTGTTGAGACAAGTCGAGAAAATTTTTACCTCACTCACCTGCATGGTCCCTATGGTAGAGATTGATGATATGCCACCATATATGCAACCTCATGTAGTGGGGGCACCGCAAACATGGGCCCGATTGTTTCAATATTTGGCAAACGCTATTGATCAGTACAACAGGGCCCACAAGCCCCGACTTTAGTTAGTTTATACCTTTCATGTGCCGAGAGCACTACTTGTATATATTTTTTGAGGGCATAAGCCCCATGACTCGTTACTGGTCATACTTTTGAGGCGCTTGCGTCCACCTATGTACTCCGGTGATTATGATATTATATATGGATTTTTATGTCTTTTTGTGTCGTATGGATCATATTTTCCTTTTAAAAATGTATTTACATGTTTATGTGTATGTCCTTTCATATGTGTGCGAGAGGCCAATATAAAATTTGATTAGCTAGAGTATCTGTAATTTCATTTAATCTCCCTGGAACATGAAAATGTGTAATATAATCAAAGCTTTGTTCTAAGAGACATACCCTAAGGAATCGTCGGTGTAAAGTTGGATCATGAACACGGTAGACTCTATTTAATTGAGACACAGCCAACTGAGCATCTAGATAGACCCAGATATGAGAGATACCAAATGACGGGGATCACAAAGAAACTTAATAACTGCACTATACTCGGTGACATTGTTTGTAGTGTCACCTAAGCATATACCTCCGAAAGATAATAAATGGCCTCGAGGTGCAAAAATTACCCAAGCTGCGGAGGCAAGCCTCCGAGTGTGCTGGCTAGCACTATCTGCGTACCGAATGAACACCTCAGATTCACTTGAAATCTGCCACAGTGATGAAAGATAACATAAAAAACGACATGTCCATAATACTAAAAGAAATTAGAAATTAATAGTACAAAGACTATACATATGTTATAAAAAGTTACCCACAGTGACCTACCTATGAGTGATACTTCTTGAGGTAGAGCCCATTTCTAGGCTCTAGCAAAGCATTTCCCTGAAAGTCAACCAGACGATAAGCGCCCTTTTTTAGAACCTCTTTTATGATGAAAGGGCCGAACCACATGGGTATGAATTTTCATTCCCCCAGGGGGTCCTTATCTTGGTCATAGACCAGGACAAGGTCGCCTTCAGAGAAAATACGATGATGAACGAACCTATCATACTGACACTTGACTTTATGTTTGTGAGCCTCGTTGGCCAGGGCTGCATCACAATGCAGCTCATCGAGCCGCTCAAGGTATAATAACTGTTCTTCAACTGGAGAAGTATCTGACAATAATTGTACTTCCAACTTTAGGGACGGGATCTGACATTCGATAGGGAAGAATGCTTCCAGCCCATAAATGAGTTGAAAATGTGAGAAACCGGTTGCAGTCTTAACAGACGTTCAGTAAGCCCATAATGTCGAGTATAACATCAAATGCTAATTTGACTTGGCTGAGTTGATTGTTCGTTGTAGGATGGTCTTAAGAGATTTAGTTACAGCTTCCACCTGACCATTTGCTTGGGGGTAGTAGGGTGACGAATTTTCTTGCCGCATCCGAAGATTTGATGTTAACTCAGTCGTCATCTGGTTCTGAAAGTGACTACCATGGTCAGTGACAATCTCCGTTGGGACGCCGAACCTTGCTATTATCTGGTTGAATAAAAAGAGAGCCACAATCTCTCCATCATATTTAAGCGTTGGCATAGCTTTGACCCACTTCGTGAAGTAGTCTATGGCTACAATGATATAACAGTGCCCCCTTGCTGAAGGAGGGTTACATGTAGTGTAATCAATCCCCCACTTGGTGAAGGGACCAACTGTGATGACAGGAAACATGGGAGTGGGATGCGCTCTCATCTTCCGAGAGATGATCTAGCATGGGTGGGACTTCTTGACCGATTCGATACAATATTTGATTAGTGTTGGCCAGAAGTAACCTGATCGTAAAATCTTTTGGGTTGTTGCCAACCCAGAAAAATGATTGCCACATGCTCTGGTATGGCAATTATTAAGCATGATAACTACTTCTTCATGAGTGAGATATCGGCACAGGATGCAGTCTACACCTCTTCGATACAATGTATCATCGAGTATGTGATAATTCTTAGCCTAATGGTGTATACGTCGACGCTCATCATGAGAAGTAGAGGTGGGGAACTTCAAAGTATGGAGATAGATAAGTATATCTCCATACCAGGGATCCAAAGATGTGATCAAAAACATATCTCCTCTGATAGGTGACTCTTCGGGCACGACATCACCTGACTCAACCGAAAGTTCCGAAATAAGTTCTGTGAAGACCAATGACTTTTTGGATTTCGCTAAAACGAAATCTAAGTCAAATTCCTGGAGGACTACTATCCATCTACTGATCTTTCCACCTATTATCCATCATGTCAACATGTACTGAAACTAATTCACGACAGCAATGACGGTGGTCTTGCGAAACAAAACATAATGACGGAATCGTTGAACAGCATGGACTGCTACCAACGCAAGTTTTTCGATATGAGAATAATTGAGTTCCGGTCCTACGAGGCCTTGACTTAGGTAATATATCACATATTATGAGAACAAGTCATCTTCCTGAACTAAAATCATGTCGATGGTTGACTCTTCTGCAACCAGGTATAATAAGAAATCTTTGTTATAGTTAGGTGGCCGAAGCAGCGGGGCAGTTGTGAGGGCATGTTTCAACGCCTTGAAATGGCGTTAAGAAACATCGTCCCAATAAAAAGGAACATCTTTATTCAGTAAGTGCATAAAGCCCTTTTTTATCTCAGCATAGTTGGCGATAAAACGTCTTAAAAAATTCACCTTGCCCTGTAGACTCTAAAGTTGAAGGATTGTGCATGGGGAGGCAACTGAATTATTGCCTCAAGCTTGAGAGGATCGACCATGATCCCTGTTGTTGACACTATGAAACCTAACAAACGTCTTGATGTTACGCAAAAGCTGCACTTGTTTGGATTCAAGTGAATCCAGAAGTAGCGACAACGCTTATAGATAAGTCAAAGTTGTGTGGTATGATCTGTTCTCTTGTGAGATCGAGATGCTAAATCATCTAAATAGGCCTCGACTATATGCTTGAGGGCATGGAAAGCAAAAGACATGGCCCATTGAAAAGTCACACCGACGTTTTTGAGACCAAATAACATCTTACGATACGTGAATGTACCCCATGGACAAATGAATATCGTTTTTTGCTGGTCCTCGGGTTTGATTTGTATTTGATTATATCCCAAAAAACCATCCATGAAAGAGAATTCCTCTCAACCTACACATTCATCAATTATCTGGTCAATGAATGGTGTGGGAAAATTATCTTTTGGACAGGCCTTGTTCAAATCACAGAAGTCTGTACATACACGAATAATGCCTTGTTTCTTATTGATTGGCACAGGATTTGACACCCATTGGGTCAAATGGATAGGATAGATAAAACCGACTTTAAGCAGTTTCTCAACTTTAACCTTAATGGTTGTTTCTTTCCTGGGATTAACTGGATGAAGCTTCTGCCGAACAGGCCTTGCATCTGGATAAGTTGTGATTTCATGTTCAACTATTTTTGGATCGATGTCGGGCATTTCCTTGTAAGACCAGGAAAAAATGTCGCGGAGTTCTTTAAATATATCTGTTTATATTTGAATCTCTCCAGGGGAGCAGTCAGCTCCGATGAAAACATTCTGCATGATGCCAGGCGTTCGGGAGATATTGATCAGTATGGTTTCAGTGATGGTTGTGATATTACCCTCAGCATAGACCTCGTGTGTAGCTAAGGGATTAATAGGAGAAGACCTATCTCCAGTCATAGTCAAGGTGAATTCTCTGGCTTCGATTTTGCTTAACTCTGGGAGGAAGTATGATCTATGATGAAGATCATCCTAGGGTTTGTTCAGACTAATCATTGCTTCAATTACTGCTTCGTTGGAGGGCAAGAATAAGTCTAATGAATCAGTGTCAGTGAGAAAACCTTGAGCCAAAATAGGCTCTAGAAGTGGATCTAACTCTTGTGCAGGAGTTGGATCTATGTTGGTTGAATCTTGTTGGACTAAAGAGTACACTACTTCAGCTACGGACAAGGGCATGGACATGCCCGAGTTCCCTATCCCATCCATCGTGGCCAATGGGAAAGGAAGTATCTATGGATCATTGAAGTAAGTCGTGCGGAATGACGAAACTTGGAAAATCTCAACCTTATGCAGGGATGATTTTAGGGGCTAAATTTCGCTCATGGGCTAATTTTCCATGGTTTTTCCAAAAATGCGATTCACTATTTTAAAAATGATTCACCCAAATTTTATAGGATAAAATTATTTTACCTTAAAAATTGCCAAAATTTTATAAAAACTATATAACATACTTATAAATTTGAATAATTTTACAAAAATATCGCCAATCATTTATAGTTGGCATATGAAGGATTAGTAAGATTTGCCAAGGTTTCTACATTTTAAAATAAATTTCCATCCTTAAAATCATCCCTGACCTTATGGGGTGGGGGGGGGTAATCGAAGGTACCCATCAAATATGGGCACAAACCAACCCCTACTTTGACTATGCTTGGTTGAGGATTATCAATCATCGGGACAGCGGACACCCCCAATGAAGGGTCAGGTCTGGAGAAAGACAATTGATCAATGGTCACAATCCGGTCTTCATGTGGAAACAACAAGACCCAGAAAATTGTAGCAACCACTTCTTTCATGGAATAAGTCCAACTCCTTCTTAATAAGAGATTGCAGTCGAGGGACGCGTCGACTACCTCTACCTAGATGCAAATGGTCTTCCCTCCTAACTGCACAGGGAAAGAGGGAATGATACCATGGTGTCAGAATGAACGATTGTCGAAAGCAGTGAGAAGAGTAGGTGACAGAGACAAAATGGACTAGCCAATGGCCTTCCAATATGCCAAGGACATAACGCATGTTGAGGCACCCTCATCAACCACCGTACGGAAAATATTTTGAGTAAAATTTTTCGTAGGGTGAGCCACTACTATCTGAAATGCTACGTGGTAAGGTAGATGAGGTTTTAAGTCTATTGTATCCAGCATGATGATAGCTGGATTACAAGTCTTGGTAGATTGCACTGTGTGTACATCCAACGTTTTAGTAGGGGGAGCAGCCAAAACAAAAGTTTGGTTGGGCGTTGTGTGTTGTATAAACAATTGTTGCAATTGCTTCACCAGTTGCTCAACGGGCTTTGTTTGTGTTGAACCAACAATACCATCGGCATGTGGTCCAGCTCTCTATATGGCTTTATCAAGTATTGAGTGTGGCACATCTAGAAAGATCTCGTATAATAAACCGGACTGAGAATAGATTATTTCAAGCTGTTGAGCTCTCATGATGGCATCCTCTTCGGAAAACACTCCCAATGTCGCGATGTCTTTGGATAACTGTGGGACCAAAGACTTAAGGAACCACTAGAGAAGGAATGTTGGTGGGACTCTCACCTTAATTAAACTCTTCTAGCTTCTCCATTCTTGGATGTGATCAGAGATATGGTCCGTTTTTGTCTGTGTGAAATTGGCTGTCACTTCTGTGCCAACGTCGTATCTCACAGGTAATTGGAAATGGTTTAGGAAAGCCATTGCCAATTCTCTGAAGGAAGAGTATCTTGAGCAGTTGAGCTCAATGTACCATTTCGTGGCACTCCCAATGAGATTACGTTGAAACAATCACAACTGTACGGAGTCGTCTTTCAATGAGTTAGATGAGCACCAAAGATGGAAGGTGGTCACATGATCTCCTGGATCTTCGTTAGGCTTGGCTTCAAACTTTGGTATGTCCGAAGGCAACTTCGTTGGCATAGAGGGCCAACGCGGATCATGACAGATAGGTTCATTCAACAACCTTGTCAAGTATGGCAAATGCAAGGTTGTCAGGAAAGGTAATTTAGGTTGTTGGTGATAACCTGGGAAAAAGGGACTTGGATTTTGACTGGCACCAGGTTGCCAGGAAAAATTCGAGTGCTAGCCTGGGTTCTGGTAAAAACCATGGACATGACCAGCGTATGGATTCAGTGTGTGAGGAGACATCATTGACTGATTCCCAAAATAGGACGTAGATGGTTGGGCATGCACTGCATTCAGAGGACTTTGGGAAGGGTTGCCCCATGTCGATCCTATGGGGATAGGCATAGCACCTTGTTCGGGGTTCCATTGGTTGTGAAAATAATTTCCCCAGATCGACATTCCTAATGAGGGAATGAATCCCTGCCAAGAATTCCAAGGCCCTAATGCTGAAGAAGTTCCTGGGTTTGCCCCCTGTGTAGGAATAGTACCCTACATAGGAATAGGTTGTCCGAAACCGGGATGTTCCCTAGTCGGGAAAGCAGCTGATGAGAAGGTGTTTTTACCAAAGGCACCGAACAAAGAAAATGGTGTGGAACCTATCATCATATTATGTGAAGGTGGTCCTTGACTCCCTGCTCCAAATAGATTATGGTGTGCAGGTGGCCCGACGGATGGCTGGTGGGTGCCACCAAGCGAAGGGGACGAAGGAGGTATATGACCTACCCCATAAGGGAAAGCATTAAAAGGAGTTGAAGTGCCCTCCATGTGGCCTTTCAGAGTAGTGTTAGAGCTCCCTGCCCCCAGACCTAAAGTCTGTGAAGTGGAGTAGGAAAGTACAGGACTTGTACCTGAGCTAGGTGTTTATTTTTTTTAAAACTTCCCTACTACAATTAGATTAGAGATGCTTTCATAATCTAGCATAGACTGTGCACAATTATCTTGAAATAACAGACTTCCTTGGGTTGACAATTTATATTGAACACTTTGATTTTCTATTCAATTAGACAATTAAAGTGCCCAACACCAATGAATGCAATTCTTAAATACATATAATAAAAAACATTATGTGTTTTTCTCCCACTTTGGGTTTCCACGTAAAAGAACCGGTGTACTATGTATGTGTATGATTGCTCATTTATTCATTATTTATTTACTATGTAACTATTGGATGATAATGATACATTGATATAACACTTGCATTTTGTGGTTAAAAAGGATTATTCCTCTATTACTGATTCATCCCCCCCTTCACTAATCCAACAATTGGTTTCAGAGCATGTTCTTTCAAGAATCAGTTTAACCACTGAAAGGTAGATCATGGAGAGAAAAAACATGTATAAACATGGAATACCATAGTTTGGTGGACAAAATTATGCATTCTGGAGGACAAGGATGAAAACATATATACATGCATAGGGATTTGAAATTTGACAATCTATTGTAGATGGATACAAAGAACTAGCAGTTCTGCCAACAAGTGAAAGATCAATAAAACTCGATCAAAATAATTCCAAAGCCACAAATGCACTTCTTAATGATCCTGGTGAATCGGTATACACCAAATTTATTCATTGTAAATCCCCTAAAGAGATTTGGGACAAATTTCAAAATATTTATGAAAGAAATTCAAAAGTCAAAGAAGAAAAGCTTCAAACTTACATAGGTCAGTTCGAACAACTAAATATGAAGGAATATGCGAATATTGCAGCTTACTTATTATGAGTCGATGAAACAATAAATGCAATCATAGGATTGAGAGAAGAAATTAAAGAATCTGTAATTGTTCCAAAGGTACTAAGATCTCTTCCTATGAGATTTGATCCTAAGATATCAACACTAGAAGAAAGAGAAGATCTAGACTCAATAGGCATGGACGAACTACATGGAATATTCATAGCATATGAAATTAGAACTAAACAGGAAAATCCAGATAGAAAAGAAGCATATTTCAAAGCATCCAAAAGGTCAAAGAAAAAGGGAAAGAAAAAAGAAAAAGAACATAATAGCAGAAGTGACATATCGGAAGATGATAAAGAAATGACAAATTTTGTCAAGAGATTGAACAAGGGAAACAACGACCGATATAAAGGTAAGATTCCATAGATTTGTTTGAAATGTGATGGTATTGGTCATTTTTCTAACAAATGTCCTCATAAGAAAATTAAGGGGAATGATGAAGATTAATCAAATAGAAAACAAACATATAAAGACAAATGGACCACAAATAAAGTTTTCAAGAAAAGATTATGCACCAAAAAAGACATCTCCTCATCAGATGAAGATGAATTCAATGATGGTGAGATAGAAAGAGTTCTATTCATGGTACTACCAAGAAGCATTGTTGACTGCCGTAGACATTATAAGCAGAGAAAAGAGGAAAAACAAGAATCTACAAGAAGAAATAGACAAGAAGGAAGACACTCAAGAACTAGAGTAGATCATCAAGGAATTGAAGGTTCAAATAGAAGAATATAAAAGAATTGAATAAGCACTCAAATAATAGTTAGAATAAAGATGTAGGATCATTGGAAATTCGGAAGAAGATATTGTCACATTGAGAAAGGATCTTCAAAAGAAAAATATGTAGAACAACTCAAAAGTTTTGGATGACATTATCAGCAGTCAAAGGCCTAATCATGACACATGGATACAATCACACACAAAATGGATCAATATCCAAAACAACAGAGCAAGAAACATATCAAAAAGGTTATGTAGAAACAATCAAAGGGGATAGGAAGACCTATAAGGAATATTAGAGGTACACTTCACCAAGAAGATTCATATTTCAAAATCAATGATCAAAATAAAAACATAGGTGTTAAGAAGAAAAATGATTAATAAGAGTAACTCCTTTCATAAGATTGTCAACTCTCAGGTATCAAACTATATTTTTGGGTTTATGTTATGCATGCAATAATTTTGGACATAAAGTTGTAAATTGCAAAGATAATAGCAGGAACATAAACAACTTTAAAATTCATAGACAAAATTGTTATCCAAGAATGCGTAGTGAAATAAAGAGAAGAAGCTACAACAGGTTTAAATCATTTAGCACTAAAGTGGAATGCTACAAGTGCAATAACTTTGGACACATGGCCAAAGATTGTAGAATGATAGTCCCTCCTAGAGAACCACAACAAAACAACAACAGTCACAGACAAGATCCTTAGAAGAGAACATGAATACGAAATAAGAATCAATATAGCAATGAAGAATGTACACTCGCTCTGCAAGATGAGAAGAAGAAGAGTGGTTGGTATGTTGACAGTGGTTGTTCAAAACAGAAAGAACGAGTGAACAAAGACCATGTCCCAGATATTGCAAGATTGTAAATAAAACAAGATGAAGAAATTTCTACAGAGAAAATGAAACATGTCAGATATAGAAAGATTTGGAAAATAAATGAAAGAAAATAAGAATAGGTAAATAAGGAATAGGTTCAAAAGATTGTACTTTTAGGCACTGTAGTGAAAGATGAATCCACAGACAGAAAGAAAGAAGTCAGAGATCAAAGAGATGATGAATATACTAATGAATATTATGATGAATACACTTCAGAGAAGGAATTATTCTGAGCCATCCATCTTAGAGACTCCCAGGTAATATGAATAATAGACATGGGGAGTCTATGCGGTAGCTGAGATAGACTAGAGAAGCATCCTTCGAGCAGCTTTCATAATTTGAGTGGATAGATTCAATGAATTCAGTTAGCAGAAGTACAATATGATAGATTAATTAGTTGTTGTAGTACTTCATGATAGTACAATGACATATGAGTTAAAATTATGGATAGTTGTGTAGCAGAGTCTTGAACAATATGGAAATACATAGACATGAAATCAACTTTTATGAATGGGGAAATTGAAGAAGAAGTCTACATTGAACAACTGGTTCCTAGAGCATGGTACTCTAGACTGGATAAATATCTACAACAGGCAGGGTTCAGAAAATTAAGTGAAGACAACAACCTCTACATCAAGATACCTCAAAGAAACAAATGAATTTTTATTTCTGAAACTAACTATATTAGAGAAATGTTAAAGAGGTTTGTAATGGAAGATTGCAAACCATTTACCACTCCTATGCAAACTAGTTGAAAGTTGAGCAAAGATGATGATTCAAACTCTACAGACCAGAGGCAATATAGGTCAATGATTGATATCTTACTATATGTGACAACATCCAGACTAGATGTAATACAGGAAATTGGAGATGTGACATGATTTCAAGCAACACCAAAGGAATCAGATGTCTTAGCAATGAAAATGACTTCCATATATCTCAAAGGAACAAAATAGTTTGGATTATGGTATCCAAAAGGAAATGATCTATCACTTATTGCCTACAAAGATGCAGATTGGGCAAGTTGCATTGATGAATGACGAAGCACCAGTGGAGAAGTGTTACACTTCAATGAGTGATTAGTATCTTGGATAAGTAGGAAACAATCATCAGTCTCTTTATCTACAATTGAAGTAGAGTATATTGTAACATCAACATGTTGTACACAGGTTCTATGGATGAAACAAACTCTGACAGATATACAAGTTGAGTATGATGATCC
>SNQJ01S0092339.1:16232-32510 GCA_010110895.2 Picea sitchensis
CCCATTCCAATCTATTGTGATAATACAAGCGCCATCAATATCTCAAATAACCAAGTGATGCACTCCAAGACGAAGCACATTTTAATAAAGTATAAATTTCTACGGGAACAGGTTGTAGAGAAGAACATTAGAGTTGAATATGTGGGTACAAAAGAAGAAGTGGCAACCATTTTTACAAAAACACTTCCAAGGGAATCCTTTGAGTATTTTCTCTAGAGACTCAGAGTAATTTCTACTCCAAAATGAATGCTTATCTTATATGTCTTACATTTACACGAGGAAGCACCATAAAGACGATAGTTCAGGTTGGGGGATCAATTTCATGAAGATTTCAGTCAGGGGGAGTATCCCCGAGGACAGTTCAGTTAGGAGGAGAAGCCACGGATGGAAAGATACCTTTCTCATTGATGACAAAGGGGGAGAGATTTATCAGATGCAAAGGTAAATGCTTAGAGAAAGAGCACAAAGGCATGGTTCCATGGGGACTGATGGTCACAAGGGGAGCATGGGTGATATGACTTTAGTATTGCATCAAAGTGTTTCCATCAATTCCAAAGGGGGATATTTTTTATTATTTGGGTTGGTTTTGATTGATATCATCAACCCTTGAAGAAAGTTTGGTAGAGAATTCTGGTAGCACAGAGGTTTGGGTAATGGCCCCATGTTTATTTGATGTATAATTGTATGAGTTTTAATATATTTTAAGGTAATACTATTCTGGATGGATATTACATGTCATGCCATTTCCTGTGGTATGTGTAATGTCACATAACTCCTCACGGTTAGAGAGTTATGGCCATGTGAAGTTGGAGAACCCTCATGAGTCATCTAGAAACCCCAAAAGGTCAAAGTAGTCAAAGTAGTTGCAAAGAAGAAATTATTTAAATAATAAAGTGAAGTGATGATTGTATTATAATTCAAACTGGATACAAAATAAATTATTAAAATAATAAATTTAATGGAGAAATTACTAAGTGGACAAGTGATTAGAAGTGGGTTAGCCCTAAAATAAGGAAAGTGGTTTAAGAGATTTTAGAAGGTAAATTATAAAGTGAAGTGATGAGTGTACTATAAGTCAAAGTGGATACAAAAGAATTATTTAAATAATAAATTTAATGGAGAAATTACTAAGTGGACAAGTGTTTAGAAGTGGGTTAACCCTAAAATAAGGAAAGTGGGTTAAGATGGTTAAAAGGTAACCCCTTGAGAAAGCTACATGAAAGTATAAATAAGAGGAAAGACTCTCTCATTTTAAATAACACTTGATCATATTTAATATATACAAGTGACTGAAGTAACCAAATGATATCTAATCCGAATTTTAGAGGGAAGGTGAAGTAAAAAGGCTGAAATTCAAGGGAGGATAAATTCTTTTGATGATGCTTTCTAAGGTATGTTATTTACGGGTCATCTCACCATTTTCACAATACCTTCTTTTATAGAATGATCTAGTCCATGAAATTGGGTGGCAATTAAGGAAACATATCCAAGTAGTTGTGATAAAAATTTCAGATTGTTGGTCATTGAATTTTTGGAGTTACACTCCGTGGAAAAGAGAGTTTGTGGCTAGTCCTGAAACTTGTCTAAAACAAGTGTTTCAGGTAAAAACGTCATAATTTCTTCATAACAGATTCAAATCCAGTAATAAAAAATGTATTGGTTAGAATATCGTCTATAGTAATATGTGTACCATTTTCATATCCATACAACAATTATTATGTTTGGTTCACGCTCTACAAGTTCTGTATCTAGAATAAGCTAGATGTCAACAAGGTATGCCATTTTTTCAGTAACTCTTTTTATGAGAGGTTCCAAGTAGTGAAACCTGGAGGAATTGCATAAAAGACGCTAAAGAAAATTGTGCATTATTTTCATATATTCATTCATTATAGGTACATAGTTATGATTATTTCAAGTTAGAGTTGTTGACTAATCCAAAATTAGTCATGTGAGACTAAACTAAAGTTTGATGAAAATGCTAGTCTCTTGTTGTTAAAATTAAGGAAGGTTTGTAGGTAGGTGATCGTAGACACAAGGTCTATTATAGAGTTACAAATCAGATTTGTATGATGAAATTGATGAGGGATTTTGGTTGAGGTACATGTTGAGTACATGGTTGAGACAAGTAGTTGATGAGTTGACACATACATGAGGTGTATAGTTGATGATGTTATTATATATTGATGAGTCATAGTTTATGTGTATTTGATGCATGATTGGTACATATTTGGTGCATGGTTGATGCACTTGTTGATAGTACAGGTTAGTGCATGGTTGATCCACTTGTTTATGGTATATGTTGATTATAGGTTATTTGTACAGGTTTGGTTCATGGTTGATGAATTTGTTTATGGTACATGTTGTTACAAGTTGATTACATGTTGATTAGTACATGTTTACAAGAGTATATCTCACTGTGATAATGTGACAATGGTTCCATCATTCTACTTCTACATCAATGCGGTTGGTCGAGGAAAGGACAAGTCGTTGTAGCCACCTTCCAGTTGTAGACGGAGAAGATAGGGGGTTGTAGCCTGAGAAACGAGGGGTTGTAGCCACCTTCTGGTTGTAGCTAGAGAATTGGGGAGTTGGAGCTTCCTTCAGGTTGTAGCCCGAGAAACCAGGGGGTTCGAGCCTTCTTCTAGTTGCAGCTAGAAAACAAAGGAATTTGGTGCTTCCAATGAATGTAATTCTTAAAGAAATATAAGAAAAAACATTCTTTGGTTTTCTTCCTCTTTGGGTTTCCACGTAAAAACACTGGTGTACTGTGTATGTGTATGATTTCTCATTTCTTCATTATTTATTTACTCTCCAACTGTTGGATGATAATGCTACACTGATATAACACTTGAATTTTGTGGTTAAAAATGATTATTTGTGTATTACTAATTCACCCCCCTCTCAGTAATCCAACACATAGACAATATATTAAGGAAGAGGTGTGGCAACATCCCTGTCACAGCCTAATAGCACTCTCATCGTGGCTCGAATTGTATGTTAATGATTACCTAGTCTGAGAGGTCCATGATGTCGTGAGAGAAGACTGAGACATTCACTCATGAAGATATCTAAGGGGCATGCAATAAGGCCAAGTCCTTATACCTTAGAATCCCTTAGTCTCTCACAAGGTCGCCTGAATGGAGTGCTGACTCCAAGGGTTGGAAAACTACCAAAACGAGTCAAAGGTGAGTGGCACCCTTAGATCACTGAGTGTGTCTTGAAGGGCATGTCGCGTAAATAAAATTTTAGTCAATGAATCTAGGTGGCCTAGAAAACCTTGAGCGAATAATTAAACCTTGTAAAATATTGAGCATTGTGGGATTAATTAATTAATTAATTAATTAGATAAATAATTAATTTATTGATTGTAACCCCAAATGAAGTCTAAGCCTACTCAAACTTTAATCCTAAGCCTAGTTATTGTAGGATGATAACATTAAATTATTAACTAATTTAAATAAAAAAGACGGAATGAAGAAAATGAAGTTAATATTTAAGAAAAGGTGAAATATATCTAAAAAAAATGATAAGGCACATGTGTGCAAGAAACATTAAAAGGGAGTTTTTAATTAACAAAGAAATAAAGATGAGAGAATGTGTACGCATAGAAAGGTATCTAAAGTCTAGTTAGCAGTAGTCTCACTAGAAGAAGATTCATATTTTAACTCAACTCAGATTTAGTAAAGCATCAGTCATTAAATGAGAATAAGGGGAATAAAGAGACACCTATGAGTGATTTAAGGAGCGTTTTTAGGATCGGTGAGGGAAATTAAATTCATTTAAAATAAAATGTGGAATTACTTGTGCAACGTAGGGAAATGGTGACAAGTGTAAGGGGAAAATAATTCTAAATTATCTAATTAAAAAATGAATTAAAGTGGGGATGTCTCATGGATAAATTCTATAAAACAAA
The DNA here is from genome assembly GCA_010110895.2 of Picea sitchensis. NCBI lineage: Eukaryota > Viridiplantae > Streptophyta > Pinopsida > Pinales > Pinaceae > Picea > Picea sitchensis. The sequence continues at coordinate 20,146 of SNQJ01S0092339.1, forward strand.
TGGTCTAGATGAGAAATGGATCTCATTAGTTATGGAAAAAGTTATGCTGCATAATTTTTAACTTGTTTTACCTGTGAGAGTTGGGATACCCAGCTTGAGAAAGAGTGGTGGCTCTACCTTGCGACCAAAATTCAGAGCTAGAGTATTTTTCTGGTTGGTTCTGTGCGTGGCCTCTTTGCGGCTTGAGGAGATAAGCGGGAACACGATTACCCCTAGCGTTTGCTGGGAGGTACTGGTGAAGTCCTTGGATTAGTGCACAAGTTATTCTCGATCCAATATCAATCTAAACTGTCGATTTTCTACCATGAATGTGTACCAAATTTATCATTCGGAACAATATAGGCAAGGATTTATTCCATTTTTATTTATTGAAGTAAACATAGATATTGTTAGAAGAATACAAATATTTGCAGAATACAATGGAATTCTAAATGAATATACTTGTTTGTCTCATGAATATATGTTTCTCGATCTCACATTCATATTTTAATTTCCTTGTTGAGATTTACTTTCTAAATAAAATATTTTGAAAAGGAAAATGGACAATGATTGGTGTGGGTTCTTTATGTGTAATGGTAATGATCTGGATTAATAATTTACTAACTAGTTCATTATACAATTAACTACGAACCTTGCATAGGTTTTAAATTTTTTTTTTATCTTCTCTGCATTACTCAAGTTAGTAATGCTTGCTCTTCATTGCCAACTTCTCTCTTTCATCTCAATTCGTGACCTTAAATTTGCCAACTTCTCTCTTTCATCTCAATTCGTGACCTTAAATTTGATACGATTTTACTTAAGTCACTTTTGTTTCTTTCAAGCGGGCTTGATTTCTGGAATTTGAATCCCTAATATTTACACGCAAGTTCAGCTTCTCATCAGTATTAAATCGTGATTTACCTGAGTTGTTGTCATGGGCTTGGCCGGACCTGAGATTTTTTTTTTGAGACATTGTAATTCAGCGGAGAAATTATGGTTGACTACATTACCCTTCCGTCATTAAATCATCCCTACAACATATCTAACGGACATAATTACTTGGCGGGATTTACGAACTGACGACTCATACTACCGATATGACTAGATGATCGTAATTACTCCATCTTCTAGTCGTAATGACTAGTAAATCTTTAGATTTGGATCCTGGGTGAGGTCAACTGATAACCCGTACTACCTTCCCGACTGGTTCAATGTAACGGTTCCATTAAATAATTATTACTATCAGTTCAATAGAAGTAATACCCTTGCCGATTTCAAACGTAACTTGTGTCACTGATTGAGTAATCCACAATAGTAGTTACGTTTTAGAATTATTTTGGTAACTTCGGAAAACTATGGATTAATAGTTATTAGTTTTCCCAGGTTCTTAAACATGAATTTGTTGATCTCCTTAAATTACTATGGGCTCCTCCTTCGTGAATAATTGTATCTTGAAGCTTGAATATTGTTGTGGCATGAACCTTCTTGTCATACTATTTTACGCATGCTTGGGTTGATGAGAATCTCACTTTGTTTTTTTTTCATCCTTATTCGGGGGATTGTTTTAGACACAATTCCTAATAACTGTCTTTGTAAAATTGCTCAAGAGCTATGATGTATCAAGTGGAATTTTTTCTTCATCTACAGAAGTTTCAAATGGTTTCTAACAAATCGTGAGACATAGTTGTAATGCGACATTGCGTCTATATTTTTCTTCCTTGTCATAGCTCGAGTTGAATAATCTTCTTAGAAGTCATAGTTTCCTTGCATTAATGGTAAATCTCATGCATGACTTTGGAATTATCTAAATGAGCGATGGATGGAATACGTGCATGAGTTTGTAATGGTCGTTGTAGGATAGAAATTAAAAATATGTATATTTTAGTATCCCTTGTACTTAATTATTTTAATGAAAGGAATCCAAATCTTTGCTTAAATCGTTGTTCTACCGGTGGAATTGGTTGAAGTTGTACTAACGAATACTTAATACTTCCTCTTCAAGGATTGGAGTTTGAAGAATTTACTTGTAGCTCCTTGGATTCCTAAAACTGAATATATAATATGTATAACTTTAGTTGTGGTTCTCGTCTGTTTTGGAAATTATATAAGATCTTCTCATGTTCGAAAGGTTGAGAACTAATCTAACCATTCTAATAAAATTGACTCGATCTCTTTAGTTCTTGTATTTAAAATATCATGTATATGTCTATATATTTGAGAAATGCAATTCTAATAATTAAATAAAATTACATCATTATTGAATTGGTAGTGCGCAAGATAAATTTTAATTAAGATAAGAACATGCCTACTCAGGAAGTGATTAGGTACTTTAAATTTAGAGACAAAATTCCGTCATGCATAGCTGGACATGAATCTAATTAATGCACAAGACATGACAATTAATTGTGCACCATAAAGCTTGCTATGTAGAAATTCTAACTTTTAGTGTTAGGTTTTTATTAATCCTTATGTATTATTCTCTTACTCAACTTGCACTTAATATTGCTTGAAATATTGATTAAGTAAAGTAGTTTATTCTATTGCACCAAGAAGAATTGTTGTTTAAGATGGTTGATGAATCTAGTTTTGATTTCATCTTATGATCATATTAAGGCAATTTAGATACCTCTTGGTTCCTCATAACAGTGGTCAGTCATGAAACCTTAAATGGTCAAAATAAATCGGATGAATCATTGAGCGTTGATTTTGTCTCTTGGAGGTCCTAACCATGCAAGATAAGTTGGGCAGGTAACTTCATTATGTTATTTTTATGAGATATGGTTGATTGAATAATAGTGATGTTGATTCCAGTTGATTGTGATGAAAATTGATGGTGTAGTTATTAATATATGTTGTGACACATGTCAAAAAATATTTACCACTTTTATACTCACAATTTTTTGCTACATCTTTTTTTTTGTTTCCAATTGAAAATCCTCAAAACTAAAACCTTGACAATACTAATTTTCAAAAGCCTAACCGTCAAAACATGGATCCCAAAAATAAAATAAAAAATCCTCCAATCTAAGAGGAAGAAAAGTAAACCCAAAATCCTAAATATCCCAACTCTTCTCAAGACTGGAATGTTGGGAAACTTGAGAAAATGACAACTTTGAGAGGTCTAAGTGCTATGTTTAGAGAGGGAGACTATTTGCAACACTTGCTTGGGAAAACACTTGAATTTATGATTAACAATATTGTGAATGCTCCAGGATATTCATTCAAATTAGTTATTCTATTTGTAAGAGTTTATGGAAAGATGCCAAATTTTATTCTAATGTTTTCTATGCAGATTGATGGTGATTACATGCCAACATCTATCAATCTGGTCATTTTGGAGCCCTAACATGACTAACAAGTAATATTTTTTTCATATGTTTTATTAAGTCATTATTGAAATTTTGATTTTTAAGTATTTAAGTTATTTGTTTGAGTCTTGCACATCCACAAAAATGATCTACCATTTCATCAATTATGGTATCATTCACCATTGATACAACTAACATTGTTGTAATTGATGTTTCCTCTACTACTATGGAAGAATAATTGATTGTAGAGTAGGTTTTGATATCTAAGGTATAACTAATTCCACCTCTCAAAGAACAGGTCATTCTAAATTACTTCTAATGTATTGTTTTCATATATGTTGGAACAACATCATATGTAGGTTTATCACACCTTTAGATATTCTAGAGATAGTAAGTGAAAAGTTGAAAATCAACTAGGAGAGTTGACATAGTGGTTGACATGGCAGTCAACTAGTTAAGTAGTTAAACCAAAACAAGTGACTAGTGCATAGAACAAGGTAGAAATCAAAGACCATAATATTCAAGACAAAAGTGTTTTGTCTACAATGCAAAAATATTAAGGAGCATAGTTTTAAATATTAATAAACTATTATTACATTATGATATCATACAACTACACAATACATAAATAAATTTGTTTATCAAAGTATTCAAAACAAAACAGATTCACTACATACTCACAAGATTTCACTCCTCACACATACCATTACATTGATCATATATCTCATGTGATATTTTATATAGAGTTCTTATATCCATTCATAGAATTTGTTTCACTACAACATACATATTTTCACTATTACCAATCCTATATACATTCATCCACACTCCACTCATCCATATCTTTAATCATATATTCCTTCCCCAATCATCAAAACACATATTATCCCATACCATGTTCTTATATCCATAGAATTTATTTGACTACATCATACATATTTTCACTATTACCAATCCTATCTATATTCATCCACACTCCACTCATCTATATCTTTAATCATATATTCCTTCCCCAATCATCAAAACACATCTTAGACCATATCAACAATATTGTATTAAGCTATTGCGGCTCTTATTATTTCCAAACCATCAATTTCCTTTCATTTTATCATCATTTTCCTACCCAAAATTCAAAGGGAAACCTACTTTACCTTATATGTTGACCAAGAGTCGAAATATTCTTTAGTTGTGTGGATGTTGCTTCGTTTCTATTTGCTTGGCTATCTCACTATGTTTCAAAAATTGATTAAATTTCAATTAAATAATGAAGTGGAATGTGATAAATATTATTTGAAAATATATAAAGAAAAGTTATAGATGACAATGTGACAACTATAATGAGGTGGTGCAATGAATATTGCAATTATTTTCTATTATAGACATTGATGGTCACATTCTAAATTGATTTTTTCACATCATGATAAAATTATGGGTAAATTTGAAATTGAGGCAACAATGAAAGAGTATGAGGATATAATAAATGGTTGGAATAATACATCATCAATTTTGCACTATCAAATGGAGATTAAAACCATGTTTTTTAAACTTTGATGCATTCTAGTTACAAAAGTTTGACAAAAAGAAGTTGTGACAACAACCATATATACTCCTATAATTGAAAATCCAAAGGCATGGCTGTAATTTTGTGTACATATCAACTTCAACAAAGTTGTCCATCATGTTGCAAATTTTCAAAGACTACAAGCCTTACTGCAAGGATGTTAACTTTCAACACCACAAAGACCATGTTAATTTGGAAATATAAAAAATTGAAAAGCTTGCATCCATTGTTTCATTAATATTGCAACCAATTCATTAAGGAAGAGATATTTGGTAGGATAGTACTTATGGAAGTGAATCATAAGGCTGTTCAAATAACTCCACGTGAGGTTGCATTTACACCAAACCTTGTTTAATATGGGGGAATTAACATAATTACCTTTAGAGCGTCCAAAAGCTTTAATGGAAACTGGAAGGATATTATGTGTATCTTTTGTTTCAAAATGAATATGACCATAGGTTATTTAGTAATTTCATTTATTTTTGTATTTGTTACACGGGACCATGCAACCCTTCAGTTGCAGTGTATGATGAGCCTTAAAATCATCATTTTCACTCATTCCTTTCTCATCCATTTTACCTCCTATAAATTTTTGATATTCCCCTTCTTATACTTAATACATTCCCCATAGTTTAAGATTATTTAGTACGATTATCTTCTTGTTAGTCCCTAATGTTCAATCCTTTGGCATAAAATGTGTTCACGTTGTCATAAATAAAAAAAAATTGAAAGACAATAGGGACAAAAGGTCAAAATGTGAAAGTCTCCATTCTAATATTTGTAACCTTTATGAGCTTGATTCATGTGATGATATCTCTAAGATCCCATTGGATAATTGTTCTGCAACTAATGAAAAGGCATCGACTATGGAGGAGAATGAGTACGGAAGAATTGAAGACCGAGCCCACAAGGCTTCTGCTAATGGGTTTTCATCAGTAAAGGGCTATGACGATGAAGAAGATCATGATTTTTTTTATAGAGAAGCTTCGTTCAAAAATAAGAAGACTCAGAGGGGGAAATTTTCCTATTATACCTTAAAAAAGTGAGTCTGATTTAGCCGAGTCCAATGCTTGGGAGAGAGAGAGGAACGTCAATGGCATATTCTTCACCACCATTCTAAAAAATAGAGCCAGAAGAGGATTCTATTGAATCCTTCTATGAGAAATATGCAGAGACGATGTGCTACTTTGATAAGCTTATAAGTCAGCAGACCTATGCATTAGGTCAATGGATTTAAGAAAGAATACATTTGCAAACTCTAATGATGTTTCAATGCATTATTTTTGTGAAGATATACGTGGATAGATGATACAAAACATGCCCTTATCTTTCTTTGTTATATTATCCAAACCCATCCAATAGAGTAAAGTAGAAGGGTGGTGAGGTAAGAAACTAGTGTAAAGACAATTTTTGGTTCCATTTGTTTCGTGAGTGGGTAAGTTAGGTCAGGTCCAAACCTCTTCCTGAGACAAACTGTGACTAGGTTAGTGTACTGACTAAGCTTCCTGACATGAACAGCGAGTGTGTACTGATGTTAAATAGGAAAAATTTTCATGGAACTTCTTCTCCCGTGAGTGTATCTCCTCTCTCTTCACGCGCGTGAGGGTTTTGTTTCAGATGGGCTCCTTGTCTCTTGGCTCCTTTGAGGTGGGCTCCTTGTCTCCACACGCGACGCAGTTCTGGTCGGCTGGACTAGTGTCCTCTATTCGTGCCTCGGTTCATGCAGGTCGTGAGGGTCGGGGTCGGGTCGGGTAATGCCTTTGTTCGTGCAGGTCGTCATGGGGGTCGGACTCTTGGTTGGGTTCCGAGTCGGTCTATTTTGAGTGCAACGCTTTTGGTTTGATACAAATGATTTTGGTTTTATTATAATAAACATAATTATTAGATATTTAAATTATTTATATATATATATTTTATATCTTATATAATTAATATATATAGATAATATATAAATTATATTTATAATTATATATTAATGTATAAAATTTATATTTTATATAATATTCCTCGTAGATTGTTAGTTGTTAGATCCTCCATGGTTCCAAACAACTAAGGAAAGCTTCTATAAATTGAAGACAACATTTTTCTTGGATCTAGTTCTTTACCTTTGGATATTTAATATCCTTTTGAGATTTAATCAAATTCTTCATAATATGCCATATGAGAAATAAGTAAACAAGGAAGACATACTATAGCATGCAATTCTGAAACATTACCAGAGGCTAAGATGCATTACAAAACCTATGATAAGGAGATTTATTCCCTCATCCATGATTTAAAGCAATAGATACAATACATTTTAGGAAATGAGACCATTTTAAATACAAACCATCATCCACTCATCTTTCTGAATTCACAATCTAATATCCAAGAGCACTGTCATGTTAAATTGGCATATTAATTACAACAATTCTACTTGGTCTTAAAATATAAAAAGGGGTCCTCGAATCGCATGGTAGGCATGATTAACTTACAAAGAATAGAAGTATCCGTATCATATAGGTGAATTTTACAACTTATAAAGACTGGAAGTAATTTTATCAAACATATGCATTTTTCGAGGAAGTATGGTAGGAACTACACCATCATACAAAGATCAACCAGATCTCATTTTTAAGCTACTTAAACATGGCTACTTATATAGACTTAATCAACTTTATGTTCCAAATAGTACACCAAATTTCTTACACTTATTTTAGAATCATAGTCATCTACATATGGTGGCCATTTTCTCTCTAATAGGACCCTTCAACATCTTCAACACCACCTTTTTCAGAGCCACAATGTAGTGCCAAGTTGTTGCATTCATTAGATGGTTATTTCCTATGTAGTCATTGTAAGCCTTCTAACTATAGATAAGAGATATATCAACCCTTTACCATTCCTTTACAACATGGGAATACTTATTTATTTTCTTAGTGGTTTACTTATGACACAATGAAGGAATGATTGTATTTTCATCGCAATGTGCCAATTATCCAAAATGGAAATATTCATTCCCTACACGAAAATAATCTCAACACAACAAACAAAAGAATTAGTCTTCAAATGAGTTTGGTCTCATGTTGGTCTCCCACTTAATATTGTATCTAATAGATATTCATGATTCCTCCACACTTTCTAGAAATCCATTTGGCAATTATTGGGCTATCACTTAAACTTTTCTAGAGTATTTCACCGTCAAACAAATGACGAAACTAAGGTAGTGAATTTCAACCTTGTTCATGCACTATCTATATATTATAGCAAAAACAAACAATGGGATACCTATCTACATGTCATTCAACATAGTTACAATATAGTAGTGGTTGTAGAATTATTTGATCATCACTAACCATTAATGACCCTTTTTTCCTAGATATTCTCTTTCCCTTCAATCAAGGCACGTATGCATTTAAAATATTGCAAATACCCTACATTTAAATTAGTGGTTCCATACACTTTCATAACCCTACATTTTTTTGTGAACAAACTTAACCAACTTCTAAGAGTATAAATAAGATTCATATGTTGGATAACAGGAAACTTTCTATCTTAATTATAAGTATCCTAATATTGAAGCATTGCATTGAGAATTTAGCCTTGTATTTTTGTGGCCATTTCCTTGTATAAAAACCATTGATTTGGAAGTTGACTCTCTTGCTTAGAGTTGGGACCTAAATCCTTGTTGATTTCCCCATCAACATATAGTGAAGAGTTTGAAGTATATTCAAAGTCTATAAGTGGTGTAGGAAAGGAGTAACTTGAGCTATGGTGACAAACTTGTCAGTGGTAGATTCAGGTATTATATCTTAGATATATCTTGATTTGATATAAATATCTCACTTTTTCCTACTCTAATCATTGTGCACTTCACTTGATTAATTGTTATTTCTTACATGATTTAGGGAATAATTAGTTACCTGAAATTAATTAAGATCATTGAGTCATAACTAGTTACTTGGTTTGTTATATGCTTAGAATTCTTGAGTTTTGTACTTGATCAATTAAGGAAGCTTGTATTTCTTACTATGTGTATATTTGAAAAGAAGTTTGTAACAATGAGACATAGAATTATTTATGGACGAATCATGAAACACAACAGAAGCAACTAGCTAGAGGTATTCGTCTTCATACATTCTTGTATGTATTGACATATATAACTAATCTCGAAATAAAATTGTAGTATCTTGTGTTTTCTCTACCCATGATTTGAACCTAGTTAGTGGGGGATTATTCACTATCATAGGAACTACGATCCAAGAAGATATAGATGATAGGCTATATTTTTTTATTTTCTACACTAAGATAAACCCCAAGAGTGAGACAAACATGTATTTGAATAGCTCCAATATCGTCTTTTTTTACCACTGTGGAAATTAGTTGGGGATCTCTTTGGGATTTTTATGTACTATTTAAATATAATACTCCCATGAAATCATAATGATGCCATAGATGCATGAAATACTTAGTGGCATTGATACAACACCATCTAGACATGCATATTTTTATGGTGTTGAAATAATGAATGAAAAGAGGGTTTGTCATCACAACTATGACACACATACATTGTATATACAATGTAGAACCTAAAAGAAAAATGAAAAAAGGGTCATGCAAAATGAAAACTCGTGGCACCCAATTAATTTGTGTACTTTGAATGTTGTCCCCATTCATGATAGGTCACTAACATTGCCCATGTCTAGTCCCAGTACAATGGACAGTCTTATGGTGTTGATTAAACAATGAATGAAAAGAGGGATTTTTCATCACAAATATGACACACATATATTGTATATACAATGTAGAACCTGAAATAAAAATGAAAAATGGTTGATGCAAGATTAAAACTTGTGTCACCCAATTTGTGTACTTCAAAATAAAAAATAGGGTTAATTATGGTTCACATGATGAATTGATGATGGAAATAATTGGGTGGACTGTGAGTCATATTTGAGTCTGGAAACCCTACCAAATTGTGAAGGAATGTGAATATTCTATCCATGTCAAATTTCAGTGTATACAAAAACAATTTGTCAAAATTTCAACATTGGCCCCATTCATGACAGGTCACTGACGTTGCCCATGTCTAGTCCTAGTACAATGCATATTTTTATGGTGTTGATTAAAAAATGAATGAAAATAAGTATTTTTCATCCCAACTATGACACGCATATGTTGTATATACAATGTAGAACATGAAATAAAAATGAAAAATGGTTGATGCAAACTTAAAACATGTGTCACCCAATTTGTGTACTTTGAAAGAAAAATAGGGTTTATGGTTTACTTGATGAATTGATGATGGAAAAAAGTGGATGTGTGAGTCATATTTGAGTCTAGAAACCCTGCCATATCGTTAACAAATTCAAATAGTCTATCCATGTCAAATTTCAGTGCATAAAGAAACAGTTTGTGAAAATTTCAACGTTAGCCCCATTCATGACAGGTCACTTACGTTTCCCATGTATAGTCCTAGTACAATGCATATTTTTATGGTGTTTATTAAAACATTAATGAAAAGATGGATTTTTCATCACAACTATCACACACATACATTGTATATACAATGTAGAACCTGAACAAAAAATGAAAAATGGTTGATGCAAACTTTAAACTTGTGTCACCAAATTTGTGTACTTTGAAAGAAAAATGGTTGATGCAAACTTAAAACTTGATGTTTTCATGGGCCAAAGTCCCATGTTTTCAAATAGTCTCAATGAATTAGATGCACCTATAGCAATGGAAAACATGTTCATTGAAACTTTGTTGATGCAATACTATGAGAACAATGATGACATTTATGATCATGATGGTATAAAGATGAATGAGCTTCTCTTGGTTTAGAGAATAATTTATCTTCTATTGAGAAAGGAAAACCCCATGAATATGGAATATCATATGGCTCCTCCACTTCCCCTCACATCACTCTCAATTCCCCAATACCCAATCTATAAAATAGAAAATAATCGAAAGCAACATATTAATATTCATGCATAGAAACTACCAAAATAAAAATTAATGAAGGTTTATAAATGATGTTGAAAGGATTGACGATATCATATTCAACATCAATGTCATTTTAGATCCATTTTTCATCACAACTATGACACGCACACATTTTATATACAATGTAGAACTTGAAAGAAAAATGAAAAAAGGTTGATCCTAACTTATAACTTGTGTCACCCAATTTGTGTACTTTGAAAGAAAAATAAGGTTTATGGTTTACATGATGAACTGATGATGGAAATAACTGGGTGTGAGAGACATATTTGATTCTGAAAACCTTCCCAATCATTAAGGCATGTGAATAGTGTATCCATTTCAAATTTTAGTGCATACAAAAACATTTTGTGAAAATTTCAATGTTGGCCCCATTCATGACAGGTCACTAATGTTGCCCAGGTCTAGTCCTAGTACAATGCATATTTTAATGGTTTTGATTAAAAAATGAAGGAAAAGAGAGATTTTTCATGACAACTATGACACACATACATTGTATATCCAATGTAGAACCTGGAAGAAAAATGAAAAAAGACTGACGCAAACTTAAAATTTGTGTCACCCAATTTGTGTACTTCGAAAGAAAAATAGAGTTTATGGTTTACATGATGAATTGATGATGGAAAAAAATGGGTGTGTGAGTCATATTTGAGTATGGAAACCCTCCCATATCGTTAAGTAATGTGAATAGTCTATCCATGTCAAATTTTAGTAGATACAAAAACAATTTGTGAAAATTTCAATGTTGGCCCCAATATTCATGAGAGGTCATTGACGTTTCCCATGATGATGGGTATATTGTTGGGAGTTCCATGCATTACATTAATCCTATAAATTTCAAATGAAAAAATGATGAGATCGGATATATAGAGTGGGTGTGTGAGTCATGTTTGAGTTTGGACTCGTACATGGGGAAAACACCCATGTTTTCATGGGCCAAAGTTCCATGTTTTCAAACAGTTTCAACGAAGATGCACCTATAGCAATGAAAACAAATTTCATCAAAACTTAGTTGATATAATACTATGAAAACAATGATCACATTTACAATCATGATGGTATAAATATGAATGAGCTTCTCTTGTTCTGAGAATAATTTATCCTCTATTGAACAAGGCCAACCGCATGAACATGGAAGCTCATATGGCCCCTCCCCTTCCCCTCACATCACTCTCAATTCTCCAATATCAAATCTATAAAATAGAAAATAATCGAAAGAAACATAGTAAGATTCATGCATAGAAACTACAAAACAAAAATTAATGAAGGTAAGCAAAATTATGTGTTTGTAAATGATATTTTTAGTTTACCACATACTCTAGTATGGCAACTATTTTAAGGTTTGACATTATAATTAAAAAAAATGTAACATAGGATATAAAAAAGTCACATAAAACTTAAAAACATGTAATTAACCCATGACATAAGTAAATTATTTTAAGAGAATAATTCATACAAATTAAAATATATAGTCATGTACTTGATCCAACTCAACATTTGTATCATCCTTATTTTGTATCTTCTTCTTCATC
>SNQJ01S0092340.1:0-16731 GCA_010110895.2 Picea sitchensis
TATCCTTGCCCCATCCAACCGCCCTAAAATATAAATTCCAAATGTAGACAACCTGTCACTGTCACTGAATCAACCACTACCACTGTCAACCTGTACTAATAACTTGTAACAACCTGTACCAATCAACCTGTACCAATCAACCTACACCAAACAACTTGTACCAATAACCCGAACCAACTTGTACCATGCATCAACTGCACATCAACTATGACTCATCAAGATGTACCAACATCATCAACTATACACCTGATGTATGTGCCAACTCATCAACTACTTGTCTCAACCATGTACCCAACATGTACTTCAACCATATACCAAAGACATACACCAATATAACCATAAAAAAATCATCACTCTATCCATAAACCAAATACCATAAACCCTTACAACAAACCATGTGCCACAAACTCACTGTTATGTAGCCTCAAGCTAAACCAACAATTTCAGCAACACATCACAACCGAAAGACCAATACCCATATGCCAAATACCAACAACAAAATACCAATTGTATCCCTCAACAAATATGATATATGCAGCAATATCGAACATCCAATACCATGTCAAGAGATAAACCCTAGCTCACAAAACATACCTCAAACAAGATGTTCCATATCTCTCATAACTAGACCCCAACCATGTTGCTGCCGCGATTTTTCTGCCGCACTTTTTTTGACGCGACTTTTCTACCGCGATTTTTCTGCTGTACTTTTTCTATCGTAGTTTTCCTGCCGCACTTTTTCTGCCGCACTTTTCCTACCTCACTTTTCCTACCGCACTTTTTCTGCTACAATTTTTCTCTATCAATAATACCTTCCCAAATAACCTTTCACAAAAATAGATATTCAATGATATTCAAGTGTAATTAAATGAGAGAGCTTTGCCTCTAATTTATACTTTCATGTAGCATTACACTTTCCTTATTTTAGGGAGTTCTCCATTTACTTTATTATTTAAATAATTTATTTTGCAAACACTTGACTTTTGGGGGCTTCTATATGACTCATGAGGGTTCTTCAACTTCATATGACCATAACTCTCTAACCGTGAGGAGTTATGTGACATTCCACATACCACTGGAAATTGCATGACAAGCACTATCCATCTAGGATAGTTTCACTGACAAATTCATTGACCTTCATCTCATTATTCCACAATTAAGCATGGGTTCTCTAACCATACTTCTAGGATAACTCAATTTGCAAAGCATATTCTCGTGAGGGCTTTCACCATAAGGGTACCACTTTGGAGTTCATCCATTTGTACTTATTATCAACCACGACAAGATAGTAATGAGTCATCTTTACATCCAACAAACTTGGGTCCATTACCCAAACCTTTGTGCTACCGAGCTTTATTCAAGCGTTGACATTAATGACAACCAACCTTAATCAACATTCTTTATCTTGGTATACCTTCTCTATATTTATCCATAGATCCTTTGCGGAAGTACATTGTCCCATGATTTCTTTGACAAAATTTGAGAGTCCATTGAAAATGGTCTTGAGAGTTAATGCATCATTCTTGTTTTCTTCCTTTTATGATGCAAAATTTGACTTATTCTTCAAGGGAACTGATCCACCAATATCTTCATTCCAAATACCTTTTCCTTTTTCCTTAAAAAAAAAAACCTTTCATTTCTATTTTCCATGTCGAGTAATCTGTCTCATCAAAGAGGGGAACTTCATCTGCATGTTCATCCATTTGTGTGTCAATGGATCTCCTTCAAGCGTGTAAGGCTTATGATGAGGTCCCTCTCTGATACCAATTGTTGGACACACCGATCACACTAAGAGTGGGGGGTGAATCAGTGTAGGGATCTTATCCAAACTTCTTTACAAAACACCTTTGTTAGCAATCACCATTTACTCAATATTCATTACTTTCAATTATAACTACTTGTTTGTATGTAATCATATCTCAACAACAAACATCATCAATAAACCTCACCATAAAAAACACAAGACACATAAGATATATGTATAAGTTTCTTTCGTATTACGAACTACAATCCTTGGGGTTTATCAGCATCAACTGAAAACATAAACAACTCCACAAGAGAACCAACTCTCAATGCAAGACTCAGATTGAATATCTCAACACCAACTGATATGTAAGAATTCTAATCCTCAAATACAATACCCTGCTTGTGAATAGAACCAAATCTTTCAATAGCTATGCGACCTGTCAATAGTGCAACATGCGTATGTACGTGCCCTTTCTATACTGCATCATGCATATGTACGTGCTCTTCCTTTTGTCAGCCTGTGTGCACCTTTAGAAACTAGCGTTTCTAAAACTTCAACCTTTTGGCCCTTCAGACCCTTTTTGCCTATGTCACATACATTTGTGACCTATCACTTTAATCTTTCTATCACTACTCAATATGTACCATCACCAATCACAAACATGTCTATACCATCCAACAACCTATGCATGATCCTCATGCATACACAATCAAAGATCATGGATATCTCACAATCAGAACTAAACTGAACTACTCAACCAACCAGACACCATCTACCACATCCAAACATCACAACAACCATACAAAGAATGCTTCAATCATTCACCATACCATAAGAAATTCTAAACATTAAGACAATATTTACCCATACCAGAACCTCTGTAGTGGATCTGAACCTATAGAATGCTAATCTGGAACTTGTTTCATACTTCAAGAATCTAGTAGCAACGCTCACTCAAGTTTTCATGTACTTTTTCAAATGTACGCTACGTTTTCAAGTACATCCCATGTATGTATGCTACATCTTATAATGTCAACCCATGTATGTATGCTACCTTTTCACTGTCATCCCATGTACGCCTCAGAAAACTAGGGTTTTATGAACCTCCGAAACTTTCATCGTCAAACCTCAGACTTACAAAACTTCTAATGCCTTCATGAGTACCTGCAATGAATCTTTCACCATCATATATCTTCAATATACTCAAGAGATACACTTGTAAGAGACCTTTTCTCTCTTATTTATACTTTTCAAGTAGTTTCCTCATCTAACCAATTCTAACCAACTTCCTTCTTTTGGGGGCTAACCCACTTCTAACCACTTGTCCACTTAKAACTACTTTCTCCACAAATAGTAACTTCTCCACTTCTAGTTGCAACTAATTTATTTTTAATTTTTTTCTTTTTGCAACCACTTAACACATGATTAACCACTTTGACTAGTAAACTTTATTCTAGGATCTTCTAGAATAATTTGACTTATTTGACCTTCTAGGGGCTTCTAGACAACACATGAGAGTTATCCAACTTCACATGGCCATAACTCTCTAACAGTAAGGAGTTATGTGACGTTCCACATATCACCAGAAATGGCATGACAAGAAATATCCATATAGAATAGTCTTATTGAAAAAGTCATTGATATTCATAGCAATATTCTTCAAACAAAATTGTGTTCCCTAACCATACTACTAGGATGAATCTACCACTTAACCATTTGGACCTCACAAAGTGTCTTCTCGTGAGGGATTTCATGATAAGGGGACCACTTTTAAGTTCATCCTTTTGGTACTTACTATCAACCATGAAATGAGATCAATGATACAACTTCTTCCTATCAACCAACACATCACTATGACACCACTTGACATGTATCACATCAATCCTTTGACATCAATGACCACATGATCTAACAATCAATACATCAATGATATTACTATGACAATCCTTGAAATCAACCCTTTGACATCAATGACAACGTGATACAATAGGATCCCCAAATGACTTTGTCGACTTACGCATCATATCACGGCGATTCGGTAAGTTAGATGACGAGTTTGAAGATAATGTTTGGGAGATTCAAAAGCTCGACAAGGGATAGGTTAAAATACTTGTTGATGGGCCGATAGGGACAACATGGGTCCTACAACATCTAGGCTTTTAGGTCGACAGATTTAGAGACTGGGAAATGGAGATGAAGGATAGGCTGAGCATGTCGATGGACTAGCGCCAATTCCCATATTTACTCACTTGTGAAGATCTATTCTCCAAATGGTCTGAATATGACAAAGATAACCCTATGAGTTAACGAAAGCTCACTGATAGTTTCCATGTAGATATGATCCACTTTATTTTTTTCTATCTCTTGTTTAACAAGCATTAGTGATAAGTTTTTGCATGAATTTTTGATATAAATAAAGTAGTCGACCTCGTTTTGAAAGGTCGACAATTTTTTAATAGTGGGGGATTAGACAAAGAACTATTTTGAAGTTTAATTTTGAGGCTCATGTAGAACCGAATACAATTTTTTCCAAAGCTTGTGGAGTAACTCAATTTGTGGATTGTTTTGATTTGATGGTTGACTACTACAAGCGGTTTAGTAAGACAATAATTGTGTTTTTTGAGTTATCTTGAAACGTTGCAACAGTCACTAAATGTATATTGGCATGAATGTGATGGTGTTATAAAATTGTGTTATACTGTAACTTGAATTATTTTTGGTTATATGTTGTGTCTATGAATACCTTCCATTTTCTTAGATGATATTTGTCGATTGATCAATAAGGAAATATTATTGTTTTGATATTGGTTTAAAAGCGATGCCATCTACACGTTGTTGGTAAGAGGTTAGCCTAAGCCCAACCTTCTTAAGAATTCATTCATCAAACACTTAATAAATGAACTTATAAAGAAACAGAAAGCAATCTATAAAGACCCATTCGATAACATAGTAAAGACCATTGAAACTTGTCGGATTATCCATCCGAAGAATCATGTTACTCCAAACAAGGAAGAATATAATTGGGCCTTGTCTCTGGGCGTGATTCCTATTGTTGAGTTAAAGATAAGTTTTACCCCTCAACAAGTTTTAGCCTACATACAAATATAACACTAGAAATGTAATAATTCAATAAGGGGATTAATAAGGGGTTTTATACATAACATGGGGCTTTGTCCAAGGCTTAACATTGTCCAAGGCTTAACATTGTCCATGTCCTTAAGTTTTCCCCTTGGATAGGTTGAGACTTTTCCTCTAGGGAGAATATGTGAGATAACATTTGTCACATATTAATAAATTAGTTTAGTAATATATGAACACATTAGAACCACATTTTCATATATTAGTTTAACTAATATATTTTTCCCCCCAAAAAATGTATCTTCTATAAAGAAAATGGAAGGTACAATCTTGAGGTGCCTAAGTGTAGAACACAAAAAAGTAGTCAGGATCTACCTCTAGTTATTGACAAGGTCCATCATATGGCTAGATGAAATCCAATCACCAAGTTCAAAAAATTATAGACAACAATCCATGATAATCCTTTACAAATAACTGATTAAACAAAAAAAATTATAACAAAAACTAAACCAGCAAGTGAGATTACAAATCAAAGAGTACTCCATCTCTTCCGAAGAACAAACCTCCATTCAAGAATTCTTCCATAATAAATGCAAAAATAATGCATCTTTGAAAAGAGTATCGACAACAATGTTAAGATCCCTTCATATATAAGAAAAGTTGATGTGATGAAACAATTATTTTAACTAATATATAAATATGTGGTTTGAATACAACCTATACTATGAACCATACATTCATTTTTTGAATTGAGGAATATAAAGTGTGCATAATTAAAAAAATGAATGCATGATTCATGACATGGGTTATATTAACAAAGTCAAACTAATATATGAATATGTATCCATGTTATGAATCATATATTCACATATTAGTTAGTGAAACTAATATATGAATATGTGATTCAAACTAATATATGAATATGTTATTCATATATTAGTTTGACTAAATAATATATGAATATATGATTCATAACATGGATACATATTCATATATTAGTTTGACTTTATGAATATAACCCATGTCATGAAACATGCATTCATTTTTTAAATTATGCACACTTTATATTCCTCAATTCAAAAAATGAATGTGATTCATAACATGGGTTATATTCAAAAAAACATTACAATATTATTTATTATATGAGTATTACTTTATGAGTTTACATTTCTTATTAAAAGTAATTCATATATCTACGGATATTTTTATTTCCAGTCACATCAATATATGTTTTTTCTATTAATTTTATTTTTAAACAACTTTTCAATTTAACTTAACCATAGTTACATCAATTGTAGTGTAAGAGGTGAGTTGTAAATATACCTTCCCCTAAAATGATTCACTCATAATTTTTTATTATACCTATTAGGAGACCTATTTTATACTTCAAATTTCCCCTAATGGGGAGCATGTGTTTTTGAAAGTGAAACCAAAGAGAAGTTCATTGAAGTTGGGGAGATGCATTAAACTAGTAGCCAGGTATTGTTGTCCTTTTGAGATCTTGGTTAGGATATGACTAGTTGTACACATAGTTGCATTTACTGCTTCCATAAAAGTGCATAATGTATTTCATATGTCATTATTGAAAAAGTATGTGCATGACCCTAGCCATGTCATTGATTGGACTTCGATATAGGTGGAAGCGGAAGGAAACTTCCAAGTACAACCAGTGTGCATATTGGACAAGAAGGTCAATGTACTTAGGAACAAACTCATAGGGTAGGTAAAGGTCCAATGGACCCACTATAGCCATGAAGAAGCAACATGAGAGCTAGAGGATGCAATGTGGGAGGCATATCCACATATATTTTGAAAAATTTGGTGTAAAACAAAAATTATTGTAACTATAAATAATGTTGATGTACACCAAAGATGGTGCACAATCTAGGGGGAGGGAAATGGAATACCCAAGTTTTGATCATTGGTTCAGTGTTGTGTATATACAAAATGAATGGTTAAAAGAAAAAAAATGTAATTTGTAATCTAACATTGAATATTAATAAAAGTACATCACGACTACATAAGACAAGGACAAAAGAAGGGGGGCTATGAATCCACAAGAGGGGAAAGACAAGGGGGCTTAGTTGGCTAAGAAAGGGACCTTAGTAAGAGAACTAACCCAAACTCTCATAAAAATTAATTGTGTCCTTTATTATTAAATAATTATGGTTTATTATTTAATTAAGCATTGGGGAGGATTAGTGCATGAAATGATACATGGCCCCTTCATGCCATGCAATTAAATTTTACCTTTACCATGAAAGCTAACTATTGTGATTATTATGGTGGTTTAAATTTTGAAGGTTCAAGGGGGAATATTGAGGGTGATTGTTGCTCAATATTAGAGAGCTAAACTTAACAGAAGTCGAGAATTCACCCTGTGAACTATCCTCTGTCTTGGACATTAGGGAAATCACCCTAAAGAGAATTTTTATGTGTATACTAAATTCAAACCATGGAGCTGCAACCATGAAATTATATAGAGTTGTGGGTGTACATAATTATATTTTCTATAATTGAGGAAATTTAGCTACAACTAACAATTCCCTGAAATCCAAATGAAAAGATTTCATGGTTGTCCTATGCTAGAGATTTGGAGAGAAACGGGATAACACGAGGGACTAGTAAGAAAAGAAGGGATCCCATCCCTTGGGTTGTGTAGGCTAATGGGGAAGAGGGTTTTAGATTGTGAATTGTTGTAAGTGATTGTGAACCTAGTAATTGGGCTATGAAAAGAGAAATTATAGCCAACCATAGGAAGAATGTGCTCATTATGGATTCATAGCCTCAACTCAGAGGTGGCATCTATTGTAGAGAGAATTGGAGTAGTAGGGAGCCTATGGTTGGGTGGAAAGTCCCTCTTATGTATCCAATTGGTGAACAATTCCAGACAAATAAATGTTCTTAATTGCATCTATGAATTGTGTTGAGTTAATATTGAATTGATATGGTTATGTCACAGTTGAATAAAATTCAAGTTTAATTATTTTGATTTCATGTGTTATATTTCATTTAGGATTATGGTTTCATGAATAATGGAATAACTACATTAAGGTTGCATAAATATGCAGTGTCATGCCTAATAATATTAAATAGTTAATAATAGAATAATAAGTTTAATTCCTTAGTGAATTAGTTCGAATTTGAGTGGCAAAAAAGAAGTGCCCCATATCCTTAATATATGTATACACCCATAACCATTACTCCAAATTCCATACCCATTTACCCCAACCCCAAACCGTATGATCTATTTCGATAATTACACACCCCCTAACACCATAACCATATCCCTAACCGACCCCTATCTCTAACTACATACCCCCTAACCTATTATTCTTAAATACATACCCCCTAACCCCTTATCATCCATAACTACATAACCCCATAAACCTACCCTTTATCTATTTGTCCCTAAATTTATACCTCGTAACCCCTAGTCCACACATTGGAACCCCTTAATTATGACCTCTAACCACTACTCCCCACCTCAAATCCCACACCCCTTAACCGTGAATCCTAATTTCATATTGCTATAATTTTAGAAGTTACAGTTATCTTCTTTAACATTCATTAACAATTGCATGTAATAGGATCAATGAAAGATAAACAATCACAAAACACGAGATATATCCCGGGAAACCCTCATGGGGGATAAAACCCAACAACTAATTCTTCAACATAGATTCCTTCAACCAGTACAATGTCACAGTATAGCTCTCCAAAAATAAACCAAGATACCAAATACCAAGAAATCAATACCTCCTGTGTTAGACCTCCTTTTATATTCTCCAAATACACAAGAGAAGGCGAGTTGTGTGTGTATGCAAATGAGAGGAACACGACCTCTATTTATATAGATAACTTGACTCTCGAAAAGATGCAAGCCTAAGAGGGTTTGTTTTGAATTTTACAATAAGGATAACAATAAAATAATGATTTCTTTTGAGCCGATTTATACAATAAGCTTACAATAACCTTCTCGAGGTTTGACCAATACAAATACAAAACAATATGTTATGTAGTTACATCAAAATATCAACACTCCCTATTAACTAGGAAGGTATTCTTTGTTTCCACACGAGCTCATGACCATTGACTATTAAACATATGAATCTAAACATCATCATATATCCATAGTACACCATGAATTCACAGCCAATGCATCCAAGGCCTATGGGTAGCTCTCAAATAGCTTTAACATGTCACCATGACATCCACTACCTTGCAATGCATCTGTACCTCATCATGTGCACTCATGTGACTTCACAACCAATGCATCCAAGGCCTGTGGGTAGCTCTCAAATAGATACAACATGTCCCCGGGACATCCACTACCCCACAATGCATTTGTACCTCATTAGTCCCTCTGAAGAGGGACCACGCCAAGCTTGTCCCTGAAGTGCTCGAACTTCATCCTCAACAATGGCTTGGTCAACATGTCCACAACCTTCTCGTTGGTAGTCACATACTGGAGCCTCACTGCTCCCCTCTACACCATATCCATGATATAGTGATATTTGATCTCAATATGCTTCGACCTGTCATGGAACACCAAATTCTCTGACAACTTCATGAAACTTTGGTTGTCACACCAAATGTAGGTCGCCTCCAGTTTGAGACCAAATAACCCATGCAACAAATTTCGAAGCCACACTGCTTCTCTACATGTTGCCACATATTCATCCTCAGTCGTACTGATTGCTACACATGGTTGCTTCCTACTGCTCCAAGAAACCATATTGGAGCCTAGACTGAAGCAATATGTCGAAGTACTCTTCCGATCAGGAATATTGTCGGCTTAATCTAAATTTGAATATCCATATAACCCGAACTCATGGTCTGTCACATACCTGATACTATAATCCAATGTACCCTTAAAGTACCTTATCACATGTTTTGTTGCGACCAAATGAACCTTCCTAGGCTGCTCCATATACTGACTCGGGGTGTTCACATCAAAAGATGTATCTGGTCTCGTGTTTGTCAAGTAAGTCAACAAACCCACCATTTTCCTGTATAAAGTAACATCCACAGTCTCTGAAGTCGTATCCTGCAACAACTTCAGATTTGATACCATAGGTGTAGCCATTGCCTTGCAATCCAACATCCCGAACCTCTTCAGGATTTCCACTGCATACTTCCCTTGATTCAAAAATATTGCATCCTATATATGGCATACATCGAGACCCAAAAAGTAATGCATCATCCCAAGATCTTCCTCAGTAGCCAGTTTTCTCTTACACTCTGAGATGAGATTTTCCACACCTGTTATAAACATGTCATCCACATACAATAGTAGTATTATTGGACCATCATCCAAAACCTTAAATTAAAGGTTAGGATCTGCACTACTCTTTTTAAATCCTAAGCTCGTCATAAAATTCTCGATCCTTCCATACCATGCTCTGGCTTCCTGCTTTAATCCATATAAATCCTTCTTCAATATGCACACATGTTTCTCCCTATCATGTACCTCGAACCCTTGTGTCTGCTCCACATATACTTCCTCTTTTATTTCACCATTCAAGAAGGTTGTCTTCACATCCATCTGATGCACCTTCCATTTCATTACTGCAGCCAACGAAAGCATAGTCCTGATCGAGGTATATCTCGCCACGAGAGAAAATGTCTCCTCATATTCAAAGCCCTCTTTCTGAGAGAGTCCTCGAGCCATAAATCTAGCCTCGCACTTTTCAATACTGCCATCAACTACATGTTTTGTTTTGTAGATCCATTTTGAACTTACTACTGATTTCTCCTTCGGTCTGGGGACCACATCCCAGACATCATTCTTTACTATGGAATGATATTACTCCCCCATGGCATCCTTATATACCCTATTCTTTGCATCCTTTTCATAATTGAATGGTTCTGCATCCATGATATCACACATACATGCCACATAGATGGAATACGGTTTCGACTTCTTACTTTCCCTGAGATATTTTTCTGGGGCACCATATCTTTTTGCATCCATGATGAACTCATGTGCCAAGGTTGTTCTTCTCTTGCGATAAGGAATATATGTTGGCCTCTGAGGTATTTCCATGTCATTATCCTCATGAATGAATTCCTCTGGTTCATCTGCTTTTGCCTCTAGAACTCTAGTAACTTCATTCTCCTCCTCATGAACCTCTTTTGCATAGTCTTGTTAACACATAAGATTGATCATGTAAAGGAGGATTTATGGTTTTCAGAGCCTACATTTAAAATTTTCTTCAGGTATTATGTCATACCATCAACTAACAACCTCCTCGAAGTGTGAAAGCTATATTTAAGTTGGCGCTGCGAACTGGTGTTGCAAACTTGTTAAGGAAGTGGGTTGTAGGTTGGATAGGTTGTAGGCATCCTGGTGCAAATTCAAAATTACCAGCATCAAACTTAGGGTCATCAAGTAGTCCATGAGAATTTGTGTCTTGTTTGGAGGTCAAGAAAGGAGTGTGGCCACTTTATTTTCCTTTGGCATTGTGAACTGGCACAGGTGCTACGAACTGAGACAGGCGCTGCAAAATTCGTTGCGAAATTTCTTGTAGCAGTTGCTTTTACAGATTTGATCATAAATCCAAAAAGGTGATGTGGGTTTCTCTGAAATTTTTTGTGGAGGAATATGATATCCTTGTTGACTTGCTGACCAAATTTCAGCCTAACCCAGTTTGGCATTTGAGAGAAACAATTAAAACACCAATGCGCTGCGAAATGTCCTACAAACTCTCTGTTTTGCATAATTGTTGGATATTCGCCTTGTTGGGAGGTTGCCACCTGTCAAGGAGGGTTCGAATGAATTCAAATGGATCATTTAGATGTCAAGGTACACCTACACCTAAGTTTTAGCTCCATTAAATACCTCATGCAGTGAGTTGGAAACAATTTATTAATGACTTCCAACAATTTCCTAAAAATTAATAGTTTGTTGGATTTTTGTCTCTTTGATTGTTGTTGCCTATCTCCAAGGCCTAGAATCCAATGAAAGAGATGAGATTCGACCTCCTAAGGATATTTTGATGCTATTTTCTATTTAATGAAGGAGGGAGATCTTGGAGAAGGGTTAGAATGAGCTAAGAGAGGGATTCAATCTTGAAGACTTGAGAAGGCTTGTAAAACTTNCCAATGAAAGAGATGAGATTCGACCTCCTAAGGATATTTTGATGCTATTTTCTATTTAATGAAGGAGGGAGATCTTGGAGAAGGGTTAGAATGAGCTAAGAGAGGGATTCAATCTTGAAGACTTGAGAAGGCTTGTAAAACTTGAAGACTCATCAGACCGTATTTTTGGATTTTTTACTCTTCAATGAATTTAATTCAGATTTTCTTTATCCATATCTACTTTCTGTGTAATTGTGCCATTGGTGATTGATTCACATGGTTCTTGTTTCATTTAATGATTGAGAGAAGCCTATCTTTCCTTGCATTAATGATATAAGTCTGCATATGTACCTTTTCATTGTTATAGCTTTATCTTCATGTGTACCTGATGTATGTATGATTTTACAGTTTGTAGCACCTATCCATATTCATTTAATCCTATTTAGTATCTGATTGAGTTCATGTGAAGCCAATTCTGCTAGAATACATTCCTAATTGTCTCATGAATGCAAGTGTTAACAATCCATAGATTGATCCATCATTAAGGATTCTACTCGTATAAATCAAGTTGTATGTTACCAAGCTTACACTCATTTGCAGTCTGGGGGTGATTCTTGGAGAGCTAACAAGTCCTGTTTTGATTTGCTAAAAGTTGCACTCTCATCGAAGGTGACATCTCGACTAATCTCAAATTTCTGGTGACTGGGAATATATATCATGTATGCCTTCAATGTGTCACTATAACCAACAAATATGCCATTCTTTCTGGATGGATCCAATTTTTTCTTCTTTTCCTTTGGGACATGCACAAATATGGGGCCGCCAAATATCCTTAGATTGTTGACTTTTGACTTCTCTCTTGAAAAAATCTCCTCTGGTATCTTGTTTTCAAGTATTTTGTGGGGACTTTTGTTCTACACGTACACTGCAGTCTTTACAGCTTCTACCCACAAATGCATAGGTAGATCTTGATCATGGATCATAGCCTTTATTGCTTCCATGATCACCTGATTCTTCCTTTCTGCTACTCCATTTTGCTGAGGATTGTAGGTGATAGAAAGCTCCCTCTTAATCTCAGCTTCCTTGCAATATTCTTTGAATTCCTTTGAAGTCAATTCTCCTCCATTATTTGATCGCAAGGTCTTTATCTTCCACTTTGTCATGTTTTCTACCAGTGCCTTAAATTATTTAAATTTTCCAAACACATCATTATTTTCCTTCTACAAATAGATCCAAGTTTTAACGTGAGTAATCATCAATAAAAGACACATAATATACATACCCGCTTAGTGAAGTTGCTGACATCAATCCACACACATCCAAATTGACGGTGTCCAATACTCTTTTGGCTCTGCTATCACTGTTGGGAAAGGAGTGCTTCCCACCATTTCGTTGTGCGCAACCTTTTCACACATCATCTATTTTTTCCTGGATCTCTGGTAGTCTCGTCACCATCTTTCTCACACTCGGTAGGGCCTTGTAATGTAGGTGAGAAAATCTCTTATGCCATAATTCACTGGGATTCAAAGTGTCGTGAATTAATGTTGAATTTGATCACCCTTTCAATTTGTAGAGTCCTCCCTCTTGAACTCCAATAACCACAACATCATCAAAAGTCTTCCCTCTAGACTACATAAGAACTTATCCATCAACAAATGCAACTCTGTAATCCTTCTCATCCAATGCTGAAATCGAGAAGGTTCGTCTTCAATCCAGGAACATAGAGAAATTCCTTCATCTTCATTGGCTTTCCCGAGTCTAACTTGTAGGAGGATTCTCCTATTCCTTTGATCGGATATTTATAGTCATCTCCCAATTTCACCTTGTGCGGTGAATCCTTATGATTAAGGTTAAACAAGGAGTCTTTATAACCTGTCATGTGCTTGGAAGCACCACTATCCACCAACCAAATGTCACTTCCATGAGTGATAGTTCCTGTAAGGGATGAGATAAGAAAATACTCATCATCACTTGATTCATCTTCCTTTGCAACCTTCTTGGGTGGCTCATCATATTCATCTGTATGAACATGATTCCTTTTAACTCCTTTATTTTCCCTTGATCTTTGAATGAGGGAACAATTCCCAGCAATGTGTCCCATTTTCTGACAACAAAAACATTTGATATTTGGGTTATTTCTTCAACCTTCTGAAACTTCT
This sequence comes from Picea sitchensis, assembly GCA_010110895.2. Classification (NCBI taxonomy): domain Eukaryota; kingdom Viridiplantae; phylum Streptophyta; class Pinopsida; order Pinales; family Pinaceae; genus Picea; species Picea sitchensis. Next base: position 14,068 of record SNQJ01S0092340.1, read on the forward strand.
TGGGTGAGGAGGGTTCTTTCTTACTCTTTCATTTTCTGGTGTGGGCGGCTAGGGATTGATCATCATCTATCATCTTCTCTTCTCTTGCTTCCGTCCTTGCTTCTTCTTGGTTGCAATCTTCCCACATCCTACCAAACTTGGGTAGCTTCCTTCTTGAGCATATCCCTTGAAGAAATGCATCCCATGACCTTGGGAGGCCATTCAAGGTGGTCATCACCATTTCTTCTCCATTCACTGTATCACCAATGGCTTCTATATGGTCCTTGATCTGGTTCACTCTTGAGAAGTAAGAGTGGATGGTTTATGAATTATGCATCCTCTCGTTCTTTAATTGAGTTATCAAGGTCATTCTTCGGTTGATGTTGTTTCCTTCAAAAAATCGGGTTAATGCATCCATCATTTCTTTTGGAATGGATAATGAAGATATGTGATGAATAAGATGGTCCTTAATGGAGTCTGCAATAATCCTCTTTTCTTTGACCATATCCTTATTGTGCTTTGCTTTAGCCTCATCTCCCTTTAGTTCTGAAACCTCTTCTTTAGTGAACTTTCTCTAAATCATGTTCTTCTAAGAGGAGGGATACTATGTACCTCCAGTATTTGAAGTTGTCAGCTCCCTCCAGCTTCTCATCAATCTTGGTTCTGGTAGTCATCCTGCCCCTAAATCACAAATTATGGATTATGAAGATCTGGTCCAGGGGAAAAGATGCGCTCCACTAGGGCACACTTGATGGTGGTCTTGTCTTGTCCGACAGCCATTCCTATCAATAAAAATGACTCCTTTTGTCTTCTAGATCTGTGAACTGTCTTCTATTTAGGCATGCTCTGATACCATGCTATAATTTTAGAAGTTACAATTATCTTCTTTAACATTCATTAACAATTGCATGTAATAGGATCACTGAAAGATAAACAATCACAAAACACAAGATATATCCTGGAAAACCTCGTGGGGGAGAAAACCCAACAACCAATTCTTCAGTATAGATTTSTTCAACCAGTACAATGTCACATTATAGCTCTCCACAAATAGACCAAGATCAAGATACCAAAGACTAAGAAATCAAGACCTCCTATACTAGAMCTCCTTTGCTATGCTCCAAATACACAAGAGAAGGCGAGTTGTGTGTGTATACAAATGAGAGGAACTCRTCCTCTATTTATACACATAACTTGACTCCCAAAAAGAAACAAYCCTAAGAGGGGTCGTTTTGACTTTTACAATAAGGATAACAATAAAATAATAATTTATTTTGAGCCAATTTATACAATAAGATTACAATAACCTTCTCAAGGTTTAACCAATACAAATACAAAAGAATATCTTCTGTAGTTCCATCAAAATATCAACACATATCCCCTGATCCATAACCCCCACATCAAACTCGATATCCTCTCTCGTCACCTTGAAACCCCATACTCCCTAGTCCTGGCCCATATCCCTAACTACATAGCCCCTAATCCCAACCCATCCAAACAACATACCCTTTTACTATGATCCCTAGCCCCCTACAACTAACTAAATACACTATAATTCCTTCCCTACCCCATAAATGTTACCCCTAACTACATATCCTAACCCTAGCCCAAATCCGAGAAGTACCCCTAACCTAATTACATGGAATGGGTATAAAATAAAGATGTCATTTTTTCTAAATGCGAATTACAATGATGGAAATTGAGGGGAATACATATTACAGTCTAAGTCATTGGGGGATTTAACCCAAAGCGTGAGCATATCCTTGAGACCATCCATTGTGGACCAAACCCTTAAATGTCCAACATAAGAACATGTTGGGAAAAATATTCCCTTATTCAAGAGGTGTGTTGGCCCAAAGGTCCACTTATAGCCCATGAGGTTGGAAGAAAAATGTTATGGCCCATAACCCTTAATGCATACCCCTTAACCTCGACCCCTTATAATAATAATATAATTGTATTATAATTCTGTAACCCTATCCCAATCCCTACCCCCCACTTTAAACTCCATCCATAGAATAAAATCGATGATACAACAAAAATATGATTTTATATTAGATGCCCTAGAACTAAAGATAATGCAAACAAGCAAATACACATTAGTCATTGCCCTCCTATCCTTCCTACTACATTAGTTGTTGGGATTGGTCTATGACATAAATGACTTGATATAATACATATGTTTTGGTCATACCCTATGTGTGCAAAGTTGTGTTAGTAAAAGAGTTTGATGTGCTTATAAGATCTCATCTTCCTTAGACATAAGAAAATAGGTTAATGGACCAAGACCTATAGGCCTTTTGTAGGTGTGAGACTCTACCAACTAATAATTTCAAATGCAATAGTTAAACGTTCTACCTTTTGGATGTTTTCGGGTAACTTTTTTCCATTTGATTTTACCCTAAATCTAGTAATGAATGGTTGGATCTGCATATTTGAGTGACTAAGTTTATGTAATTTGAATGTCCCAAAAATCACCCTGAATCCATTTCAAATAACATAGCTTTCTTTAAATAACAATAAATAAAAATTACAAAACATCTTACATTCACAAATAACAACCAATAATAATTAATAATTGTACTTTCTATTAATCGTGATACTTTCATTTAATCGGTGATTTTAAAAGTTTTAACACTCTTTAATCCACCCAACCAGTGAAAATAAATACATTGAATCAACTAA
>SNQJ01S0092340.1:20142-32872 GCA_010110895.2 Picea sitchensis
AGAAACCAAAGCTGAGAAGCAGCTAACTAACAGGGAAAATTTTGCAGAAGAATCTACAGTGTGAAGCATGCCATTTGAGTTTTTTACAAGAATTCCCTTTCCTTTCCTGATGGATATATGTTTGTAGTATTGGAGGTCTGTGATAAGCTCTTGGCAGTTTGAACTTTGCACTGCTTTTTCAAATACCTCCCATGGTGCCATAAGTATAGCAGGATTGCATTTTTCAGTCATTGCTAAAGCTGGACATGAGCTGAAACAGCATAAAGGTTCCTATAATTTCCTCAACAAGTATCCCTGCTATAGTTGCGATTGGTAAATTAACAATGGCAATGTGGTGCCCTCTAGGAATCTCATGGACTGAATGAGGTAAATTGACATCACCGTTAGCTTTTAGCTTTCTGTGAATTAGCCTTACTTCTAAAATGGGCGATGATGATCCATTCAGGCGCTTTATTTGAATACTGTAGAAGGAAATAATGTAACTTGGAGTTCTATGTGACAAAGTAGGTAGTCAAAATTTTATACGTAGATCTACTGATAAACTTCTCCAGCAATTCTAATTCCAAGAATTGGCGTAGGTAACTGCAATGTCATGACATCATTTATTTATTTTCTAAGTATCTATTTTCTGGTGGCTGCATTTTTTCATTTGAGACCGTTGAGCTTAAGAGGTGTGGATAAGATACAAGAATGGATAATCCAGTATATAGAAAAGGTTCAATCTTTTACATGATATTTAAATACCAACTGAAACTACCAATTCCACATATTAAGAATGTCAATTTAGATATTTACAATGTGCATAAGAGGTGTGGATAAGCTACAAGAATTGATAACAAAGTATATAGAAAAGGTGAGGTGTGGATAAGCTACAAGAATCGATAACCCAGTATATAGAAAAGGTTCAATCTTTTAAATACCAACTGACGCTACCAATTCCAAAGCTTAAGATTGTCAATTTAGATGTGGAAACCGTAGGGTGAGATTGGAAGGCAGTATATCCTCTTGGGAGAAACGTTCAAAACTAGGCAAAAATATTTAAAGTAAAAGGGCTCGTTTATACTCCAAAATGGGGCACATYTCCAGYATAGACATTACTGCTCATAATAATTTATGATGGAAATTAGAAGAAAAAGWAWTTCGAATACCAAAAAAACAGTTTTAAATTCAGGAAAATTATTAATTTAATATATGCACATATATATGGTTAAAATTGATTATGAATGATGAAATCTATGTATATAGATGTATTATGATGATGGAGGAAGCAATTTTCACAAGTTATGGGGTTTAAACAATGGATGAAGGGGAGCCTTTTCATTATGGGAGGATCCACGTGAGCTTTCCAATGGGTTGATCTTTAGTTCTTACGAAGAGATAATGCGATCTTGGTATAAGGATGAAGTCCTTTTTTCGTCTTCTCAATCTTTAGAGACTCTGAATCTGGTGCGGTCTCCAATGGTGTTTTTGAGGAATCCAGATGTTGACAAGAAAGCCCTAACTAGGCTTAAGACTTTGTTCCAAAAATTCCTTGGCAATCACACTCAAATTTCTCAAAGTCTCAAAACATAGGAAAGAAGGTATATCAACAAAAAGGTGAGAATGATGACATTCCTACTAGCAAAAGGAGAAGCGAGAGAGTACATGTGATTTCAAATGACATGAATGGAGGATGGAAAGCTAGGCGCACATCCCAGGGAAGCAGTCCATCCAAACATTCTAGTGCATGGTTAGGTTGCCCATGATCAGAGGTCGATAATGGAGATCTAGGGTTTGTCAAGGTTAGTAATGGTTCCTTAGAAGGTATCGAGGAAGAGATTGTGGACATATTTTATGCAGAAGGAAGAAAATTGGTAGAGTCCTCATCTAAAGGAGGCGGGGAATTCCAAGTGTAGAGGAATTTGTGGGGGCTTCAAGAGTTAATAATGAGAAATCAATGGAAAAGAATCGAACAATGACAGGAGAAGAAAGTGCAGAAAAATTCCGTTTAGTAATGAGGAAAGACATAATGTTGAATCATTCCCATGTTTGAGCTAAAATGATTGGATATCTGCCCTTGTATCACACGTTGCCATAGGATGAACAACATGTGTATTCAAAAGCGAAGAACATATGAAAAATATTAAAAAGGTCACTAGTTTTGTGGTTCGCAATGATGTCCTTCAAGGGATGGACTTCTTGCTTTGACCTAAAAGCGCAAAGAATATTGTCTATCTAGTGTGGGTAAAAATGCCATTATCACGCCTAGAGCTCTGGAATGAGAAAATGTTGAAGGAGATTGCAAATAACATTGAATATTTTCTTGTGTTTGATGAAGAGTAAAAAAATATGGCTATAAAAACTATGGCATGTAACCTAGTTGGGATGGATTTAAAGCTTGGGTTGCTCGATGGTGTGGAAATTGTTGCCATAAATATTGGAGATACACTCAAGTCCTAGACTGTGTGAGTGTTCCCTTTAGATGTAGGGTATATGATAGATATCAACAATTGAAGAATGAATTCCCTATATGGAAACCCTACCTAATAAGAGGCAAGAATAAAGGGCACTCATAGAAAAATGGTTAAATGAGGATGTGATTAGACCTAATTTCATTGGGTGTGAGATGGAGAATAAGGTGATATCAACAAATTCATTTCCCATGGATGATTATCGTGCCATGGTGAAAGAAGGCAAAGAGATTTGGACAATTAGACAAAAAGAGAGAATGCCCAAGAGGGCTCCTAACAAACAACCTGGGCTAAGGGGGAATTGGTGCAAGCTCTGGTAGAGGACGCCTTGGTAATGTCTTCTGTTGGTCTTCCCACTTCACACATTGGTAAGTATCTAAATCCTTCCCATCCTTTTATTATTGCATTCCTCCAATTTAAATGAGTTGAAATATAAGGGTAATTCTCCTATTCTACAAGGGGTCTTGGGTAATTCTAGTAGGGTGGAAGGAAAAGAGGGAATGCCTTCTTTGTCAACAAGAAAATCCTATTATATGTCAAATATTACTTCCCAAAGTACTAAGGAGCCACCTCTATCTATCCCTTGCCCTATTGCAACCCATAAATGTTTTGAACTTCCCCTTGAAGCCTACCTTAGAAGGAGGCTAGATCACCCATCACAAAAAAATGACATGTTCAAGGAAGCTATGGAGGTTGAAAACACTAGGAAGAAAGTGTGCTTGATCCGGATTTAGGAGTGGAATGAACTGATTAACATATTGAATACAATAAACATGGAGATGTGAAGAATAACACGGATATCCAGTGAACAATATCTTCTATTAAATAACGAAATAGGTTGAAACTGTAAAACTGCAGAACTGAAACACTTGCTCGAATGGTGGTAGTTATCTCTGAGAAGAGATGTGGCTGCTACACGCATCCATCTGAGCAGAATGAATTACAATGAGACTCTAGAGGCCTTTTTGATATTACTCATGAATGTCAAAACCCTAGACATCCAAAAACCTAACCCTAGGAGGTGAAACGTCAAAAGTCATGTGGGCCCCTATGGGTAAGTTGGTACCTCAACTTCTCGGGGTTGTAACTTTTTCACACGACCTCTATTTTAGGCGCGTGATAGCCCGTTGGAAAGGTATTTTAGAGAACTACACATTCCACCGTCAAACTCTGACTTCGTCTATAATTTGATTGTGGCGACCCAAAAAAACACTGTTTAGGCCTCCAAAACGGCCCTGGGAGTACAACAATATGTGCTGACATGAAAACATACAAAATAATCCAATTGGATTAGATGAGAGGCCACCAACATCCACCTGGAAGATGTGTAGGGCTTCAGACAACCCCACAAGTGTAGAACCCACAATTACAAAGAAGTACAGAAGAATGTGTTGAACTAAAAACATACAAGAGGAGCCAGTTGGAATGGGTGGGTGGCCACCAATAGCCAACTAGATCAATCCTCCCCCCTTAGGAAGCATTGGTATCCATTGCGTTGAGTTCCCCCATCAGGTGAGGAAACTTATGTTGGATTTGGCCCCGAGTGAGCCACTTGCCTTGGTGTAGGAGTTGCCCTACCTTGACAACCCAATAAAGTTGGATCATCTACTGGCGAGTGACCTTGACCTATGTGTCCACTATCTGATCAATGGATGCTTGTTCCATGCAGTCAGGGTTGAGTTTTGTGGGTGTCAGTTGTTCTCCGATCTCTGAGGTGTCCAATAAAGGTGGAAAATATGGTCTAAGGAGGCCCACATTGAAAACTGGGTGCAGGCCAAGAAAGGGTGGAGTGTTGAGCTCAAAAGCATTGCTACCCACGACCTTGGTGATAGCGTAAGGCCCATAGCGAAGTGGGCGGAGCTTTCGATGGGGCCTTGTGAGACGCTCCTTCTGCAAATGTAACCATACTTTGTCGCCAACTTGAAACTGGTGTGGTACCTTATGTTGATCATGGCACTGCTTGTACTTAGCATTGGATTTCTGCAAAATCTCCTGAACCTATTGGTGGATGTGTTGAATCCGCTCAATGAATCTGGTGGCTTTGTCAATCGCAGATTGATCATGGGAAGAGTCTATCTATGTGGTGGCAAGAGGAAGTGCAACATCAATGGGTCCCATGGGTTGGAATCTCATCCCCACCTGCAATGAGCTATGGCCGGTAGAGCTAGGGAGAGCCATGTTGTAACATAGGGGAGACTCTTGTTCCATGTACGTGGATGCTTAGAGTTGTACATGTGCAGGATGCACACAATCATCCGATTGACGACCTTTGTTTGGTCGTCTGTTTGGGGGTGGAAAGCAGTGGATTTTGTGAGCTTGGTGTCCAACAATGACCAAAGACTCTACCAAAATGTGCTGAGGAACCTGCTGTCCCAGTCGGAGATGATGGTTTGTGGTATCCCAAAGTGGACCCACACTCGTTCGAAGAAGAGCTTGGCAGTATCTGTCGCTGTGATATTCTTCTTACATGTTGTGAGGATGGCCATCTTCGAAAACTGATCAACGACCACAAATACACAGTCATTTCCTCGCTTTGTGGACGGAAGGTCAGACATGTAATCCATTGAAATGGATTCCCAAGGCTTCTCAGGAGTAGGAAGAGGGGTGTATAAGCCTTGCTTCTTGGTGGTTGGCTTGGCAATGGCACATGAAATGCAAGATCTGATATACTTGTTGACATCCTGTTGAAGTTTTGGCCAATAAAAATGTTTCTGAGAACGACCATAGTTTTCTCCACACGAAAATGTCACGCCATCCAACTGTAGTGGGCTTCGCAAATCATCTTTGCACGCTTGCTTGTAGGAACACAGAGATGGCCCAGGTGGAATACTAGTCCATCCTGAATGTGAAAATCGGTGACAGTCGCGTCAGTACTCAAGAGTTGATAGGTGGTGGCAAAGTTCGGATCTTGCTGATAAAGTTGGGGCCACTCAGATGCTTCATGTCCACATGAATGGAGCATAGTGGTGAGTGAAATCACATGAGGTCTACTGAGGCAGTTAATGACATGATTTGAGATACATGTATTATACTTGATGTTGATATGGAACTGTTGCAGGTAGGTGGACCACTTCTAATGGAGGTCGTTCTGCAATTTCCCCTGTCTCTGTATGGATTGCAAAGGCTTGTGATCAATGTGTATGATCGTCTCCTTTCCTAGAATGTAATGTTTCCATTGACGACATGCTTGTACAATGTAATACATTTCCTTGTCATTGGTGGGGTATTTATGGATAGTATCTAAGAGTGTCTCACTATGGTATGCCACGGGATGACCGTGTTGAGTGAGAACTGCACCCACAACATAGTCAGATGCATCAGTCTCAATCTCGAATGGTTGTTGTAGATCGGGAAAGGAGAGTAGTGGAGCTGAACACAAGCGATGTTTCAGATCATCGAATGCTCATTGTTGTTCCTTCCCCCACACGAACTTGGCCCTGCCACCGCCCTTGGTCACCTGGCCGAGGGCCCATGCAATATGGGAAAATCCCAACATGAACCGTCGATAGAAGTTGGCTAGTCCCAAGAAGCTTCGAAGCTCGGTCAGTGTGGTCGGGGTTGGCCAGTCACAGATGACTTGGATCTTAGCTGGATCAACATGTACCCCATTCTCATTAACAGTGTATCCCAAGTATTGGACCTTGTTCATGCCAAAAGAGATTTTTTCTAAGTTGGCATATAAATTGTGTTGTCGTAGAGTGCTTAAAACCTGTTGAATATGTTGCATGTGATCCTCCTAGGTTTTGTTGAAGTTGAGTATGTCATCCAAATAAACCACCACAAAAGAGTTGGTGAAGGGTCTCAATACATCATTCATCAACCTCATGAAAGTGGTTGGTGCATTTGTTAAGCCAAAGGGCATGACTAGCCATTTGAAGAGACCTTCTTTAGATTTGAAGGTTGTCTTCCATACATCAATTGGTTCGATGGGAACCTGGTGGTAGCCATACTTTAGGTCAATCTTGCTGAAGAACTTTGCCCCCTTGAGTTGGTCAAGAAGGTCATCAATCCTGGGAATGGGGTACCAGTTCCTAACTGTGATTTTGTTTAAGGCTCTGTAATCAATGCAGAGTTGCCAAGTCTCGTCCTTCTTCTGCACTAGTACAATCGGCTTTCGCAAGGGGAGGAGTTGGGTCTGATGTGCCCCTTTTGAAGAAGCTCTTGGATCTGACGCCTGATTTCGTCATTTTACATCAATGAGCAACGATAGACTGGTCCATTAGGTAGAGGTGCGTCGGGGGTCAGATCAATTGGATGCTTGACTTGGCAGTGTGTCGGTACCCCTGTAGGTGAGGAGAATATGTCTTTATATTCTTCCATGATCCCATACTCCACTTGTTTCTGCTGCAAAGAGAGGCTCTGTGTAGAGGCCACAGATGTGGCGACGACCTTCTGCTTACTGTGAGCACGGATCACAAAGAAGACGAACTTCTCGGTCTGTGAAATGACCTTGCTGCATTTCTTAGCAGAGATTAAAGAAATAGCAGTAGGCGGCGCTACCTCTGGTATCTTGTACAATTGTCTACCCAAAGTAATAATAACACTGCGGGGTCTAGACTCATACACAACATGACGCTTCCACAAATATGATTGTCCTAAAAGAACATCACAAACTTCAAGGGGAGCAATATCACACAGTACCTCATCTTTGAAAGGCTTGATGTCATAGGGAAGATGACAATGGTGGCTGACACAGAGATCTCTTCCTTGGCGAAGCCAACCGATGGTGTAGGGTTGCAGGTGTGGTGTCGTTGACAGGTTCAGTCACTTGACAACCTCTGCTAAAATCAGGTTCTTATGACTACCGCTATCGACAATGAAATGAAGAAAACCTCCCTTTACCCACCTCTGTGAGTGAAAGAGGCGTTCCCCTTCCTCTGGTTCTTTTGGTTCACTTGGCCGGACTTTGGTGGTAGTGACAGTGGCACTAGGTTCAACATTGATAATCCGCTTCCCTCCTTCAGGATTTGATTCAGAATCAGAATTGACCTCTAAATCGGAAGCCTTTAGTTCGACCATTAGTGACTGCTTAGAGTGGCATTCTTCGGTGTTGTGCCAAGGGATTTAATGGTACTCACACCATTTTCATGTGTCCTTCTTCGTCTTCTCATTGCCCTTCTTGTGTTGCGGCTTGGAATGGTTGTCTTGAGGGCGACCATATCGACTTGGTCCCTTGCTGTGTGGGTTGGGGCTGCCTTTGCCCTGCTTCGACTGTGAGGGTTTTGCAGATCCAAACTCTCGCCTTTTCTGTTTGATCTTGACAACGTATCTATAAGTCGTGCCCAATGAGGCGATGTATAGAAACTCCACTTTTGTTTGAATGTATCTATGCAAACAACCACAATATTTGAGCACCAAATGACGCTCAGAGTCTTTGATACCCAATTTGGTGCACAGGGTATGGAAAATATTGGTGACCCTTTCTTCACATAGGGTGGTCCATCTGGTGTACTGGTCCTCATAGCTTCTAACAAGGTAGTATTTTTCTTTAATGGTGTCCCGGAAGGAATCCCATCTAGGGCCACCACAAACATTTCATATTCCTCTACGACCCTTTGCTCAGAGTAAGTATCCCACCAGTCTTTAACATGGGGAACGACCTTGAGGAGTGCAAAAGTGGTCTTTTCCCTATCGGAAAAATTGTGGACAGAAAAATACCCTTCGAGCATATTCAACCATTTATCTACAACATCCACATCTATCAGTCCTTCAAATAATGGAATATCAAAATTTACCTGTACCTTGAAGGGGTTGCATGGCTGCTTGATGAAGATGCTTCTCCTGTGGAAAGTCGTCGAAGGATCTGCGTGAAGTTTTCCATCATTTCATTCCTTTATCGCGCAAGGGATTCCTTGAGCAACATTTTAATAAGATCTCCTGCTCCATCATCTTTATTTTCGTCCCCCATGGGTTGTTGTTGGGCTCAGTGCGATCGATCTTGCAATGGCTCGATTGGTTCGAGTTCCAACTTCTTGTACCCAGATCTTGTTGGGGACATGCATGAAGAAAAAAAATGAAGAGCAGATTGCTCTGATACCATTGATCCATATTTAGGAGTAGAACAAAATGATTAATAGACTAAATACAATAAACACAAAGATATGAATAATAACACATATATCCAGTGAATAATATCTTCTATTGAATAATGAAATAGGTTGAAACTGTAAAACTGCAGCACTGAAACACTTGCTCGAATGGTGGTAGTTATCTCTTAGAAGGGATGTGGCTACTATGTGCATCCGTTTGAGTAGAATGAATTACAAGGAGGCTGTAGAGACATTTTTTATATTACTCATGAATGTCAAAATGCTAGACATCCAAAAACCTAACCCTAGGAGGTGAAACGTCAAAAGTCATGTGGGCCCCTATGGGTAAGTTGGAACCTCAACTTCCTGGGGTCGTAACTTTTGCATACGACCTCTGTTTTAGGCGCGTGATAGCCTGCTGGAAAGGTATTTCAGATAAATACAAATTCCACCATCAAACTCTGACTCCTTCTATAGTTTGACTGTGGTGAGCCAAAAAAACATTGTTTAGGCCTCCAAAACGGCCCTGGAAGTACAACAAGATGTGCTGACATGAAAACATACAAAATAAGCCAGTTGGATTAGGTGAGAGGCCACCAATATCCACCTGGAAGATGTGTAGGGCTTCAGACAACCCCAAAAGTGTAGAACCAACAATTACAAAGAAGTACAAAAGAACGTGTTGAACTAAAAACGAACAAGAGGAGTCAGTTGGAATAGGTGGGTGGCCACCAATAACCAACTGGATAAGTGCTCCTCTCCATGAGTGCCTCTCTCAATCCACATTGATAAACCTCCTTGTTTCTAGTTTGTATCCAAAGGCAAGGAATGTCTCAGAGATGTTTCTTAAGGTCTCTCATCATCATGGAATTGAAAAAAATTGATTTTGACCTCCAAAAATATGAAAAAGTAGCGATTAAAAAATCTTAAGTTTCTCTTTTTGTTTAAAAAAGTATGTCAAAAAAGCATAAAAAACTATTGTGCAACTAGTCATTGAAAAACTCTTCGTGTCTTCTATGCATTGCCTCTAATGAACATCATTTTGATTTTGTATGCATAAGATAGAGCAATATGAATCTCAAGAGCCAAGGAGGCATAAGTTTTAATGGTTTGTTTGGTAGTTTTCTATGAAAAATTCAATTGTGCAATTATCTCTCTAGTTTTCCAATTGAGAAACTATTTTAGAAGATTGTTGATAAGGCCAAGGGATACATCAGAACATGGACCATGTTCTTGTGCTCTTTTATCGAGTTTCAGTGCCTAGAATTTAGGACCGAGACAAGACTTTTGAAGTTTGGGTATGCGGATCATTTGTCTCAATTTTGCAGAGAATATTGTGGGTGTAGTTTTCACAGACACTTTACCCTTGAATGTTCACTTACAAATTCTCCATATTTGTTCCATTGTTAGAGAATTCCTCTAGGGAAGTCTAGGTTTGCATGAGATTAACCTATGCCTGAAATTTCATGGCCTAAAATTGACCATAGATTTCACTGTGATCAAATAAAATGTGGCCAAAAGTTTTTTCTCCCATAGGTTGCATAGTACATTGTTTTGCCCGATTCTTGTTTTTATCAACATTATCTCAGCAAGAGGGACACCCATGTGCGACAAGTGTTAGGTTTAAGTGTCCAAAATTGAACAATTTCACTGAATTTGATTAAAGGGAGATGTCCAAAGAAGCAAATAGAAAACTGAGATGTCCAAAGAAGAAAATAGAAAGAGTTTATGAACACCATAGCCCTTAACTATAAAGAATAATCATATTATGGTGCTTATAGTTCATAAGATCATTCCTATGGATAGATTCAATTAAATCTCCCATGTTGTTTGGTTTCTTGGTTACTCCTAAAACTATAAATCAAATCTCTATATTTGTTTTTTAATAAATTGAAGAGGGAATCACCTTGCACCAACTTGCCTTTGCAATAAAGCCACTTTGAACTTCATAGATAAATCTTGTTCCTATGTGATAGATGTGAACAATCCTAAGGACATTTGAGAGTACCCCCCCTTTGGCTCGAAAATTGGCTTGAAGGCTTAGAGTGGTGCAGGAAGGTGCTCTCAGACATTATTCCTTGGCCTTTTCCCTTGTGAGATCAGGGGTGACATTGGGAACAACATAAGAATTGACATTGTTGTGAGGGAGAGAGTTATTTTTAGGAATATGAAGACAAATATTGGCGACTCCATTGTTCATCAATTCATTGGGTTTTAATCTAGTGAATGATAATACCCAACATCTTACATTATTGAATAATTTTGAGCTCTCTGGAAAGTTATTGGCGACTCCACTAGGGAAATAATCTATATTTCCATTTTTACTAATTATATATTGTCAATGTTGAGCAAGTAGTGGCTTTTGAGGAAACAATATCTCACCCGGTGATTCCACATTAGTTCGTCTCTTGAAATTGTGCATGTGCAGACCTAGATCAGTGCATGTATATGTTATATTCAGTGTTTTGGTGACACCGTTTATCCAAGTTGGGAATATGAACTTTTCTTGCATATCTTTATCAATCCTATTGTGAAATTTCATGTTGTAATTTTACTATTAAATATTTGGAAAATTGTCGCCTTATAGTTTCATCTCTATTGGTCCTAGAATACTTTAATCTTGTTTAATATAGATTGTTGCACATCCATTTGTTGGCCCTAATCCCTCGTGCCCAAGGACTTTCACCATTGTAAGCCATGATTCATCCATTCCATTAGTTGTCATAATGCCCAACAATCAACTTGGCTACTAGCAAGGTACCAACCATTAGTCTTGTCCAAAACACTTCACCCCTTGCCTGATGGATATTTAAAGCATCTTCCAAAGTTTAGTGGTCACAACCAAACATTAGTCGATGCAAATATCATCATGTTTCAAGATTTCATTGACTATTTTGTTGTTGAGCTCGAGGATATTTTTATATGTCTCTTTATACACTCCTTGGAAAGGGATGTCAAATCCTAGTTCAAACACTTGTCAACCAATACCATGTCCACTTGGTAGCAATTGCATGATCGTTTCTTGCATTAACAGGGAAAAATAAAGGATCATTTATAATTATCACAAGACTTTAATTCTTTGAAGAATGATGACTTGGAAAGTGTAACAACATTCAATGCTAGGTTTTGTTTCCCCAAAGGTTTTTCCCTCTCTCACAAAGACCAAATGTTGGGGCATAATGTACATGACCACCTTCTTATGCCACTCTAGGACTTTGAGCTAGTTCTTGAGCCAGAGGGAGGGTACTCTAAAATGTTCGAGGGATATTCCTCTCGAGTGTCATGAGAGAACAACCTTTATCTATGAAGTTTTGACTAGATTTATTTTAAAAACTAAGTGGTGCACAGAGATAGTCTCTACATTTTTTTAATATATAACATGATTTATTTAGACTAAAAGGGGATGAATTACTGAAAAGATATCAAACATAGTGGTGTAAAGGGGTGACCTAATCATGCATTCCTTCTTTAGAAGATAACAAATAAAAAGCATGAAAATGATTATATGATGAAACCAAACACTATGCTCTTGTTACACACATTCATGAGATAGAAAATTCAATGGGGACGACAAGTAGAGATCTATAAATTCATTCAACATAATGAAAAATATAAAATGGGAGAGAACCAGTGTAACAATTCTCTAATATTATTAATTTGTTAGTGGAAAAACATCTCAATCGTGACTACAAAATGATTCCAGCAATTCTTTAAGTACAATATTGGCACCAATTAGGGATTATAAAACCTCGGTATTGGGCCTTATTGCTTCTCATTCCTACAATATATAGCATGGATCATGTCTACAAAGGAGAAAAAGAATGAGTGATGAAAAAGAAGGAAAACAATGTGATCAGTCTATTAACATTCACCAAGTGTCATCATACACGCAATTTTATTAATTAGGAAAAGAAAAATTACATAATAGTAAGAAGCATAATGTATATATAATCTGTGTAGCCTTATCTCAACATACCATGTGTCCTTGACTAATAACTCAAGGATAATAATTGTGACAAGGATGTGACTAGCACAATCTATCTTCTAGGAAATACATAACTTTTAGAATAACATTATTATTATTATTCTAGGAAATATCTATCTAAATAAACTTTATGATTATTAGGCTAACATTTGTCCCTTTAATCTTGAAGTTTATTTTTATAAATGCCAAATTCATCTTTGAACTTAGTGAATTTTATTTTTCCTAGTGCCTTGGTGAAAATATATGAAGTTTGATCTTCAAATGGC
>SNQJ01S0092341.1:0-10667 GCA_010110895.2 Picea sitchensis
GGCTTTAAGAAAAAAAAAAGGACTTTAAGTAAACCCTTCACCTGGCCGTTGAAAGCAAATTGATGGGCCAAATGGACTTTTCTTTGTTCATGTTAAAACAAAATCTTCAATGTTCCAGTTAGAATATATCGGTTCGTAGTGTAGCCAGGTGCCCAAATTCATTTGGGTTGAATCCAAAACCCAACACATTATGATAATGAGTGAGGATGAATCCAAAACTCGACACATTATGAAAATTACAAAATAGTACGAAAGATATTAATAAATAGAAAAATATCAAACCTCAACTCAATTTGAAAATATTAACTTGAATACCCAGCGAAGAGAGATCCCATTTATTGTTTTCAATAGTGTTAGAGATCCCATTTATTGTTGAAAGCCCTTAAGTATGCAATGTGCTCTCCATTGAGACCAATACATTGAATGACAAAATGAATTTAATACCCTAACTAAAGAATGTGAGAATGTAAAAAAAATAACCAATAAAGGGAATACCCAACTACTCTCCATAGTCTTTACTTAAAGGGAATACCATGATTCTATTGATACTCCTTATTAAGGTAAAGACAATATACAACAAATTTTGGGATTTTTATTAACGTAAAATGAATACCTGCACTAACATTTCTTCTTAGAATGAACAAGCTTCCTTCATTCTGCTCAGCCTTGAAGAATATTTATTCCTACATACCTGCATGCACCGACGCACTAGAAAACAACAAACATTTATGATATCCATTTATTTATATATGTATAGGAACAAGAGTATGATATATATGTATAGGTACAAAAGAACTATGGAAACCGATGAAAGTATTAGGAATATTATTATTATAACTGCCCAACATCATAGTGGTGGTTTGTGGGTTGGTTCTAGGACCATCTCTAAATGTCGAGGAATCCACAATATTGAGACTCTCAACTCCGTTGACATGATATTATTTTATTGCATGAACGTGTTGTATATGTTCTCTATGTTCTCTATATATAAAAAAACCAAACGAAAAGGATGGCTTGGCTCGAGCTCATTCATTCAAGTAAATGAAGCATATTGGGAGTGTTATTTTAGACTTTATATTCTTTGAATAAATGATTTATTTTATTTTGCACATTTATGAATAAGAGATTAGTGGAGATTTAAAGAAGCATAAATTGCATGCTAAGAGGAATTTGATCGTTTAAAGTTTCAAAGAACATGATTTTGAAGATATCTAGGGATTTGAGGAAGCACGAAAAAAAGTGGAACCTACAATGTCATTTTTTTTTTTTTTAAGTCTATTCTCACATTGTGAGGTGTTAGAAACATTACTTGTCTTCGGCATTGGGATATCCAAGTCTGCAGGTTGCATGAGGAGCGCCCAAGCGCAGTGCATAGAAGAAGTCCTTTTCGAACTAAAAATCAAGCGAGCGGGCAAAATTGTGGTGTCAACTGTCCGGATCCATTCATATGAGCAGATCAACAGTTGGCGGGAAATCGCAGATAGCGAAGTTGTGCCAAGGTTAGTGCCATGGATAACGCTCATATTTTGTGCAGGAATGGATGGAAACCGTTCATCCCAAAGGACGCGTGGCACGAGATCTGGTCACGTCGGCTTTTCGGCAGTCGTGAGTTCAAAGGGCGAAGGTTTTATGTCATTATACATCTCGAAACCCCGAACCCCAAAGTGTCGATAGCGCCCAAAGTCGGGCCCACAGTATCGGGGAGCAGTCACAGCCATCCATCTGAAACAGACACCTGGCACGCGATTAGGCTTCCCGCCTTTTTTCCCATCGCGGTTTCGAAGTGCAAAGAGCAGCTCCATCATATCCCCGATGCGCGAAGTAACGAGAACGTCCAGGACCTAGGGCCCACGACAGCGTCGAGTGAGTTTAGGACCATCAGATTTGAAGGATGCGTGGCACCAGATTGATCTGTCTCGGTGTTTCGCTCATCGCGATTTCAAAAGCAGGGATTAGCTCCTTCCCATTCGCGAACGCCGAAAGCGCCTTGGGAATAAGCACGTGGTCACAGCCCGTGGTCATTTGGGGAAAGAAAGAAGCTGTGTAAAGAAGGCCAAAAGCACTGAGTTTAGTTACAGAGGGGATCATCGCGATGTCCAGGTGCCATCGGGTCCGATCTTAATACTGTTTCTCGCTTGGAGTAAATGATGGCAAGAGCGGGTGGTTGAAACCTCCTTTCATTCATTAAGTATAGGGAATGGAGGATCTGGAAAGCGGTCTGCTCGAAGAGGTCCTGTGTATCAATTTTTTCAAAGAAACCATGCCGAAGTCCTCGACTCGACAGAGAAGTCTGCACACGCTAGCCCAACACTTAATGACTCAGCTACCCTCCTTACAGGAGCCATGCGTAGTTAAGGTGGCGCTTGAAGAAAGATATCAGTACGAGTTTGACTGAAGGGACACCAAGCTTTGGGTGACTGGACATGCCTCTGTGAGGTGAATTTTCCTAAGTATATAGACTCAGTCTTTGTATTTTGTAATCTATCGATGGTTGAGAAAAGCTCCCGATTGTAAAGTTTTGATGAAGCGTTGGTCACTCTGGTTAATGTATAAGGCATTTGAGATTTCTTACTTTATGGATGTCAGTTTCTTTTCCATCTCTTTGTATACTGTGTTAGAAAAACTTGGAATTGGAGGATCCAGTCGAGCTGTATCTGTTATAGGATGATGTAGGTCAGATCACTGTAACAGTTACATTGTTTCTAATTGGTTCCTGTGATTTTATTAACGCTGAATGACTTGGAATTGGAGGGTCCAGTCAAGTCACTCCTCAGCTCTTTGAAGCTCTGGACCAAGAGGATCTTGGCTCTTGAGTTTTTCATCTCCAAGCTTCCGAAGGCCCATCACCCAAGGCAGTCTTGCTCACCTCTCTCACAAGTCTTCCATCTACCACCCTTAATCCATTTACTGACGGAAGTTGGATCAAGACCTCCCTTGCTGTATACATACCAGGCCCGGTTTCCTGAGTTAAAGCTATATCATCTTGAGTCTTTATCCATTCTATCACCCCATTAAACAAATCGTGACATAAAACTGATGGGCATTGGGCTCTGCTGCTGCTGCAATCCAGGAGTGACTTCTAATGCTAACATTTCTGGCGTCGTTGCCGGGGACGAAGTTGAAAATTTTCCCCGGGATTGAATGACATTGAGCCTCTGATTCTGAAGGTGCATCGGGTATCAAAGCCTTTGAAAATTTCTACTGTGCACCTGGCGACTCCATTGTGACGACTCCACTATGGTGAACCTGCCATGTTAATTGTGGCTTTCAAAGGTAGACACACGCGGTCTCACCCACAGTTGCCTCTAGCTACACCTGAAACTGATCCGGAGGGGGTTCTAAGAAAAGGAAAGAACTCTGAAGAAGAAGCTTCCACCACCGAAACAGGTAATCCGCCATCTCCTTCTGTAAGAACTCTGTTTTCTCCTCCTCAGTTTCTTAATAGACCTCCTTCAGAGGTTTCCCGTTTCCTGAATTTTGGGAGTGTTCCTGCTGAGTTTTCCGCTCCTGATCTGGGATTGGAGGGAGAAATCCTTGTCACTCCCCTCTCCTCTGAAGTTGTACCTTGGCGTAGACCCAAGACCACAGAAGATTTCCCCACTCCTGCACAAAGAGGAGCACCTGCTGACTTGAGCTCGTTAGTCTTCTCCTTAAATCCCCTCTTGTTTCCCACTCCACTTCGGGACTCATTCCCAGTACCCCCTTCGCGAACTCCTTCTCCTCCAAGTTCTCCTCCACCTAATATTCTTATGGCTGGTGCTAATCCCCCCCTGAGTAGGATGGAAGCCATAGTCACTGCCATATATGCTCCATTAGTTCTACCTCATCCTATGAATCCTCTCCCTGCTGGAGATTACTTGAAGTATATGCCCAAGTTTACTGGGGAAGGAGACATAACCGCATAAGAGCACTTGGATGCTTTCTACAGTTATGCAGACAACCTCAACATTGAAAATGAAGATGTATGGATGAGAGTATTCGTCCAGAGCCTAGATAGCGAGGTGAGGAAATGGTTCAGAGGATTGGCCCCCAGATCTATTGCTGGGATTGAAGCCCTGGATAGTGCTTTCCTGAGGCAGTGGGGCGATAGGAAAGATTTCTTGTACTACATGATAGAGTTCGGGTCTTTGAAGAAAACGGAAGGAGAGTCTGTCTCTGACTTCTCCAAAATATTTAATAAGATGTATAATAAAATTCCTGCCGAAATAAAACCCTCAGAAGCCTCGGCCAAAATTTCTTATGCTAGTGCGTTTGGCCCCGATTTCTATCTTTTGTTGAGAGAAAGAAGATCCACTTCCTTAGCTCAAATGCAAGATGCGGCCATAGAGGTGGAATCCAATGTGTTAGCAGCTGACAGACTGAGGAACAAGACCGAAGCTGACAGAAAAAAGGGAAAGTCGGAAACCTCAACCTCTGGATCATCGGTGCCCCACCCTCAAGTGGATGAACTGACCAAGATGGTGAAGTGTCTGTCTGCAGAGATGGAGAGAATGAAAGTCGAGGGGAGGCAAGCATACAAGGGCCCTCGGAACGCCGAAAAAAAAGGAGGTTTTAGGAGGCTGAACAATTTTACTCCCTAGAATGTGCAAAGAGAGAGGGGAAGAGACAGAGAAGACCAGAAAATTCAGGCTCCTTTCCAAAACAATTTTGTGGCCAAGGGGGAAGAAGGGGAAACAGATGAACCTGATCATGAAATCCATTGCTTCGGAGACACTCCTCCTTTTCCTCATCTTACTCAATCAGCATATGAGGAGTCTCTCATGGACAGTCAGCTAAATGAACTAAGTAAGGGAGACAAGACTAGTGGCGGCCAAGGCAGGTATGATCTTAGGACCAAGAAAAAGACTATAGCACTTGACGTTCCTGAGCAGTCCACTAGGACAGAGAAAACTACCAATGAAGTAGCAGACAGTCATAGAGGTAAGAAGACCCAACCCCTCTCTCCCGTTATCCAGAGTCATGTTCCCGAAATAAGAGAAATCCCTAAGCTTACATCTTCTTTTAATTTCGAGCATGAAATTCAAAAGATCAGAATCCCTGTACCCCTAACCGAATTGATTAAACACAAATGGTTCAAGAAACGCTTCTATGAGCTTCTACAGTCCGAGGTCTCATGCCTTCCCACAGACTCCATAAATCTCCAAGATGAAAAACTTGCAGTTATCCTAGGTCCTATGGTAGAAGACAGGAATGACTCGTCCCCTCCCTTCTACACTTCCCTGAACATACATGACAAGGTGCTACACAACTGCTTGATGGATTCGGGGGCTTCTCATAACCTCATGCCCAAAACTGTCATGGAAGAGTTAGGGATAGAAGTCACCCGAGCCTATCATGACCTCTATTCCTTCGACTCCAGGAAAGTTCAGTGTCTTGGAGTTATCAAAGACCTGGTCGTGACCCTATTTCAGTTTCCCATGAAAAGTGTGGTCATGGATATTGTAGTGGCCGATGTCCCCCCCAAGTTCGGTATGTTTTTATCAAGATCTTGGATAAAAAGACTGTGGGGGACTTTGCAAATGGACCTCACGTATGCTACTATCCCAGTGTTTGGAGGAGAGCATAGAAGGCTATATAGAGAAGCCCAACTGGCCTATATAATCAGTGATGAGGCCAACCCTACCAACCATCCGATTTTTGCCTTAGACATTGATTTAGGTTTCAGTTTGCTACAACTCACCAATGCTCCCAAACCTCCTCTTGAACTTAGAAAGAAGCCCACCATTTCCCCTAAATTTCCTCCCTCCATCACCCCCGTCTGGAAAATGTTCTTTGATGGAGCCTCTTCCAGGGAAGGTGCTGGAGCTGGGGTGGTTTTTGTGTCACCTACTCAGGAAACCATATCTCTATCATACAAGCTAGAATTTGAAGCTACCAACAATGTGGCAGAGTATGAATCTCTCGTCCTGGGGTTAAGAGCCGCAAGGGAAATGGGAATTCAGGAGGTAGCAGTGTTCGGTGATGCAGAGTTGGTGGTCCAACAGATCATAAATGCTTATAAGGCTAGGCACCCTCGACTCAGAAGTTACAGAAATGAGGTATGGGACCTAATTGACAGTTTCTTCTCAGCATTTAACATTTCTTTCATCCCAAGAGAGGAGAACACAGTGGCAAATTCCTTGGCTACATCAACAAGTAATTTCAAAGTACCCTTGCTGCCCAAATTCAGATATGATGTGGAAGTAAAATACAAGCCCTCCATTCCTGACAATGTCAAACATTGGAAGGTTTTCGAGGATGATATCGAGGTCAAGAAATTCTTGGAAACTGTTGAAGAGTTTTCAGAGATGCATATCGACCAAGACTCCGTCTTTGAAGAAGAGCTTTATGGAGGTAATTTTCTGAATAATATTGCAGAGCGAAACATTATGCAGCTGCCCAGCAATCATATTCCAAGAGGACTGGTTTCTCTGGAAAGGCTTTTTGCTAGAAACGACGTGTCATTAAAAGGGGAGACCACGAAGAATGACACTGGTACTATTCAGTGCAACATTGGGACCGAGAATGAGCCCAAGTTTGTCAAGTTGTCAAGAAGTCTGATAGAGGAGTAGAGGTCTGAATACACTGGACTTTTGAGGGAATTTGCTAACGTGTTTGCCTGGACCTACGAGGACCTCAAAACATATGACATTTCTGTCATCGAGCATAAAATCCCATTAAAAGAGGAGGCAAATCCATTTAGGAAGAAGCTGAGATAGATCAACCCTATGATGTTGCCTATCATGGAGAGGGAAGTGAAGAAGCTGCTTCAAGCTCAGATCATTGTACCACTGAGATATTCAGAGTGGGTGGCCAACTTGGTGCCAGTAAGGAAAAAGAGTGGAGAGATCCAGCTCTGTGTAGACTTCAGAAACCTGAATAGGAGCTCACGAAAGGATAACTACCCCTTACCAAAGATGGAACATATACTGCAGAGGGTAACAAGAGCTTCTAGGATGTCCATGATTGATGGTTTCTTTGGCTACAATCAGGTCTCTGTCCTACCTGAGGACAGGGAAAAGACGACATTTACCACTCCATGGGGCAGATTCATGTACGCCAAGATGCCGTTTGGATTAATGAATGCAGGGGCCACGTTTCAGCGTGCCATGGACATAGCTTTCATCAGGGAAAAGGATAAATTTGTGGTTGTCTATCTGGATGACATCACAGTGTTTTCAAAGTCGGATAAAGAACACTGTCGTCATCTCAGGAAAGTTTTCCTGAAATGCAGGAATTTTGGCATTTCATTAAACTCCAAGAAATCTCTGTTAGCCATGCAGGAGGGAAAATTACTAGGCCACATAGTATCAGTGGAAGGAGTCAGGATTGACCCTAGCAGAGTTGAGGCAATACAAGCCTTATCAGTCCCGAGGTCCAAGAAGGAGGTCCAATCCTTCCTTGGCAAGATTAATTTCTTAAGGAGGTTTGTACCTAACTTTGCCGAGGAGGTAAAGCTTATAACAACCATGCTAAGGAAAGGAAATGAAGTGGGGTGGACTTCTGAATCACGCCATTCCTTTGAGAAAATAAAGAAGGCCCTGACTGAAGCCCCTGTGCTTATTAGTCCCGACTACTCAAAGGATTTCCTTATTTTCTCCTTTGCCTCTCCTAACACGGTGGCTGTTGTTTTATTAGAGACAAATAAGGTCAGACTTGAGGAGCCTATCGCCTATTTCAGCCGAGCATTGAGGGATGCTGAAGTTGGGTATAACACTATGGAGAAGCAGACCTATGCCCTAGTAAAGGATCTCAAGGCATTCAGAATCTATGTCCTGTAGTGAAAAATCATCGCTTACGTCCCCTCGGCTGTTGTTAAAGACATTCTTATCCAGCCTGACATAGACGGGAGAAGGAGTAAGTGGATAGCCAGGATTCTGGAGTTTGACCTGGAAATAAAGCCTACCAAATTAATCAAAGGTCAGGGCCTAGTCAAGCTGTTGGCTGAAGCCAATTGCCAAGCTTTGGGGATAAGTTTTGTCAACGAATGCTCATAAATCCAGCAGGGTCAGCTGTCTGAAAAAGACCCTCAAAGGGAGCCCCCATTGGCCCAGTGTCCTTGGTATAAGGATGTCATATACTTCCTGCAGGAGTGGCGGCCTCCAGATGGCCTGCTGAGAAACAAAGCAAGAGATCTGAAGCTCAAGGCAGTCAGATATTTCCTTATTGATCAAATCTTATACTGGAAAGACCCCCTGGGGGTATTGTTAAAATGCATGGATCCACAAGAGGCCGACAGGATCATGTTTGAATTTCACAACAGCCTATGTGGAGGGCACCACTTCTGGAAGGCCACAACCCACAAAATCCTCAGGGCTGGATACCACTGGCCCACCTTGTTCGTTGATGTCCATAGAAGAGTTAGAGTCTGTATTACATGCCAGATATTTTCAGGAAAGAAGCAGCTCAAGTCTCTGCCTTTACAGCCTGTGGTTGCTTCGGGACCCTTCCAGCAATGGGGCCTAGATTTTATTGGAGAAATCCACCCCGCTTCCAGTGGGTAGAACAGATGGATCCTGACTGCCACAGACTTCTTTACCAAATGGATCGAAGCTATCCCCACCAGGAGTGCTTCCCGCAAGGTAATTATTGGATTCCTGGAAGACCTCATCACAAGATTCGGTTGCCCAAGAAAGATCGTTACAGATAATGCAACCTCATTCAAGGCTGAACCGCTGGTTAAGTTTTGTGAGAAATTCAGAATCAAGCTGATTCACTCCACTCCATACTATCCCCAGGGAAATGGTTTAGCAGAATCCTCCAATAAAAGTCTCATAAGGATCATCAAAAGATTATTGGAGGACAACAAAAAGGCTTGGAATTCAAAGATGAAATTCGCTCTATGGGCTGATCGGGTGACTACAAAGAGATCTATAGGCATCTCCCCTTTCCAGTTAGTTTACGGAGCAGAAGCTGTCTTCCCTTCTCAGCTGGCCATTCCCGAAGCGAAATTCTTCCAGGATTATCTAGAGGAGCCCAAGGACATGGTCAGAAGGATTCATCAACTAGTAGAAGTCCAGCAGGCCAGAGAGCAGGTAATAGACAGAATTCATGATCATCAACAAAGGATCAAGCAGGTTTTCGATAAGGGGGCCAA
The DNA here is from genome assembly GCA_010110895.2 of Picea sitchensis. Taxonomy (NCBI): domain Eukaryota; kingdom Viridiplantae; phylum Streptophyta; class Pinopsida; order Pinales; family Pinaceae; genus Picea; species Picea sitchensis. The sequence continues at coordinate 9,077 of SNQJ01S0092341.1, forward strand.
GAAGGAAGAATTTTGGATAGGAGACCTGGTGCTGAAATGGGACGCCCCTAAACAAGACAAGGGAAAGCACGACAATTTTGAAGCCCTGTGGATCGGCCCCTTCAAAATCTCTGAAGTTTTCTCAAATAACACTTACAGGTTGCAGGATTTGGAGGGTGAAGAATTTTTCAGCAGCCCAATAAATGGGCATTTTCTTAAAAAATGTTTTGTCTGAGCCTTAAGTGACTCCTATGTTTTGTAAATATTGTCCTTTTTATTCTTTGTTTTTACTTTTATTGTTTCGGCTTAGTAAGTGACTCCATAGCCCAACAACAAGGCACTGGAACTGCAAAATGAGTCCTTAGAGAATCACAAGGACGACTCTATCCCCCATGGAGCCTAATGTTAGAAACATTACTTGTCTTCGGCATCGAGATATCCAAGTGCAGCGCATAGAAGAAGTCCTTTTCGAACTAAAAATCAAGCGAGTGGGCAAAATTATGGTGTCAACTGTCCAGATCCATTCATATGAGCAGATCAACGGTTGGCGGAAAATCGCAGATAGCGAAGTTGCGCCAAGGTTAGCACCATGGATAGCGCTCATATTTTGTGCAGGAATGGATGGCAGCCATTCATCCCAAAGGACACGTGGCACGAGATCTGGTCACGTCGGCTTTTCGGTAGTCGCGAGTTCAAAGGGCGAAGGTTTTATGTCATTATACATCTCGAAACCCCAAACCCCGAAGTGTCGATAGCGCCCAAAGTCGGGCCCACAATATCGGGGGGCAGTCACAGCCGTCCATCTGAAACGGACACCTGGCGCGCGATTAGGCTTCCTGCCTTTTCACCCATCGTGGTTTCGAAGCACAAAGAGAATCTCCATCATATCCTCGATGCACGAAGTAACGAGAACGTCCAGGACTTGGGGCCCACGACAGCGTCGGGTGAGTTTAGGACCGTCAGATTTGAAGGACGCATGGCACCAGATTGAGATGTCTCGGCGTTTCTCTCATCGTGATTTCAAAAGCAGGGATTAGCTCCTTCCCATTCGCGAACACTGAAAGCGCTTTGGGAATAAGCACGTGGTCATTTGGGGAAAGAAAGAAGCTGTGTAAAGAAGGCCAAAATCACCGAGTTCAGTTATAGAGGGGATCATCGCGATGTCCAGGCGCCATCAGGTCCGATCTCAATATTGTTTCTCTCTTGGAGTAAATGATGGCAAGAGCGGGTGGTTGAAACCTCCTTTCATTCATTAAGTATAGGGAATGGAGGATCTGGCAAGAGGTCTGCTCGAAGAGGTCCTGTGTATCGATTTTTTCAAAGAAACCATGTCGAAGTCCTCGAATCGACAGAGAAGTCTGCACATGCTAGCCCAACACTTAATGGCACAGCTACCCTCCTTATAGGAGCCATGTGTAGTTAAGGTGGCGCTTGAAGAAAGATATCAGTACGAATTTGACTGAAGGGACACCAAGCTTTGGGTGACTGGACACGCCTCTGTGAGGTGAATTTTCCTGAGTATATGTAATGTCCCCCACCTCTTAGAGAGGTGATGAGGAGACTCAGTGGCCTGGGCACCCCCACTAGGTCATAGTCTCACACTGAAGGGGGG
>SNQJ01S0092341.1:10677-32833 GCA_010110895.2 Picea sitchensis
TCATGAATGGAAACTAGGATCATAAGCTAATAGTTGAATGTAAGGAAAAGAGCCCAAAGAAAAATCATTGAATTGTCTAAGTCCTTAATTGGATGAAACACCATGTTTCGAGCTCGAAGAAATCACAACCATTGGATCGATGAAGCGAATAGATCCGGACCCACCATCGGGGCAGGTTACCATGCCTATAGAGAATGTACCTGAGTTAATTTAGACTGTTAATCGGGGATTAACCTATGTTATAGATCATTGTGGTCTCATTTAAACGATATTTGAAGGATAGGTAACGTCAACATGATGTACCATACTGACCTGGAACACCAATGTGTCCAAAATTTGATAGGTGTTATCTTGTGAATGGAAATAGGTAATTGTTCGGTGGGCCATAACATAGGCCCCTTGGGAGAAATATGTATTAGACCTTTGTTTTAGCCTTGGACATCGGATCAAAAGTTTAAAATATCTCGACTGCTGATCGGAGTATTTCTGGGATGTGATCTCAGTCGTTGATTGATGTGGAAGCCCTTAGATGTTGATGAGAGGAGGTACAAAATTGTAAGTTCATGAGTCCACAAGTCCACATAGATGAAAAAGTGGCTAAGTGTTGAGACTCTTCGAATGAATTTATGAAGGGAAGAGTTATGCATTCGTGAGTCTGTGAGTCCTCATAGATGGAAAAATAATCTAAGTGTGATACTTTTCCGGTGGACTTATGAAAGGAATAATTATGCATTCGTGAGTCTGTGTAGATGGAAAAATAATATAAGTGTTGATACTTTTCAGGTGGACTTAGGAAAGGAAGAGTTATGCATTCACGAGTCCATGAGTCCACACAGATGGAAAAATGAATAAGTGTGAGGCTTTTGGATGAACTTATGAAGAGGATGTACACAATTGTACGTCCAAAATTCCACGAGTCTGCGTAGATGGAAAAGTGGTTAATTGTTGAAACTCTTTAGATGAACTTATGAAGGGAAGGATTTTGCATTCAGAAGTCCACGAGTCCATAATATTGCAAGTCCGTGAGTCCACGAAGGAAAAAGAAGATAAGTGTTGGGGGAGGTCCCATGAAGAGTATGAATATAGACCATGAGTCTGCAAGATCGTCACCCACAAGTTTGTGAATACAATAGGGTGGCTATGATGTGATTAGGATGGAAGATTTCCATTACTAACAGGATGACAAGATGAGTGGGATTCCACCATGACATGCTAGGCTAGTGCCACATCAAGACCCAGGTGTTGCCACATCAACTGACACAGAAAGAGAAACGTTATGTGGATGCCACGTGATAGTGAGAGATATTTTTTCTATGAAAACCAAGAACTTTGGGAGGTCATATATTTTGTTCCATATAACAATTCTGAGTGAATTTACCGTCATTGGAAATCTCTTGACAAGTAAAAGAGGATGGATCTATGATAGAGAATATTTAAGGTCGATAGAAAAAGTGAAAATTTAATACCCCACCCCTTAAAAAGGTACTTAGGGGTCGATTATGTTACAAAGTGATATCAGAGAAGGAAAAAACACTTGGCCTGCTTGTGATCATCAACGAGTCAAATAAAATTCTTAGAAAACTTTTAAGGGGAAGGGCATTCTACCCTACCCTATCTGTCAGAGTAGGCTACAACACTAGGCCTAGATGGGTTGGAGATTAGTCATAGGATTGGTATATCAAAATTTAGAATATCTTGTTGAAAGGTGTTCCTACCTTTAAAGGATTCTTCATTATTTGCACGAGTCCCTCAAGGATGGAGGACAACAGATTGGAATCACCATGGAAACCCTGGCTGAATTATAGTAGGGGAAATTATATTTTCCCTTTGAGAAATTGATGACTACTCTTACAATTGTTTATAGGAATTATTGGTAAAACCTAAATGAAAATGGCAGAGGTGGCGGAAATCTTGCTATGTAGTTGCCTGAACCCAAACAGGGGACATGGGATGGATTGCTTTTTTAAGTGTAATAATGTCTATCTACTAGGGTAGGCAGATTATCTTTGATTAAGATGGATGATTATATAAGGGTTGATACCCTTATGGAAAATTCCTTTTTCTTAAAGGAAATTGGTATGGATTGATGGAATCTGTAGCAATAATAGTTACTTCTTTAATAAAATATTAAACCTTGTATATGTGTATGATCCCTCATGATTAGAGGACTGATGGAAAATTTGTAAGGTCAGTTTTATTTGACCTATAATGAATGAAGAAAATGGTTTTTGGAGAATAAACCAGTTAAGAAATTAAAAAGGAGTCCTTTAGACTGTTGTTAGACCTAGTGGGAGAGGTAAAGAGATATGAACACATGAGCAAGTTTATGATTCTCACGGATATAATAAGAAAACATATATACCTATTAATCTAAGGACATGTCTGAGCATGTGAACACAAATGGAAAATATTTGGAATACATATGCATTGTAAGCATGGATAAAGTGCTTGGGGCATGAGGATATGTCAAAATGCATATGGAAAATATTGAGCATGTGTATAACATGCATATAAGCTTAGTATAGTCTGTTATTGGATGTAAAACATGGTGATGTAATGGATCATATGGTTAATGATGATCTGAGTATAGAATCATAAGTAAAGTGTCGATGCTATTTATTACATATTACCCTATGCGAATAAAGTAGAAGGGTTAATGAATTGTTGATTCTGATTGGAGTAAAGGAAGTGTTGGGGAATTTCTAGATGACCAATGGGTCAGACTAACATCTAGAGGTGAATGGTAGCCATAACAATATGGCTTGGTGTGCTTAATTTGTAGTGAGAGGGAATCTATAAAATGATTTCCTTGATATAAAAAAAATGTCTATTGAAAAAGAATGGCCGGAGGCATGAAGAGAAGCTTGATAAGTTGTCATGTTGCTTGGGGCATTATTTAAATTGACTAGATTGTATTTTTGGTTGGTTGCATACTAATATAGCAGTTTAGGAAAGAGTTTTATCTTGTTGGTTTTTGTCATATGAAAAGGGAAACATAATTACGAATATGTCTATGAGACATTCCATGTGAATATCATGTGAATGAATCTAATGAAGAAAGAAATGAATAAGTTTGTGAGACTAGCCATGAGGATGGTTGTAAATTCTCTTTAAATAATAATGATAATAAGACCCAATAATAGGAATGGATGAGGTAAAAAGGTGCAAGGGATGCACCAACATACATGGAAAGGTACATATACATGCTTAAAGGTATGATATGAATGTCATAATAAGTGAAATGTGAGGAAATATGTGTACTTGCCAGATCTAAATAATACCATGGATACTTGGATGACCCCATGATGGAAGGGTCTGATTTTTCTTGATGAAATAATAGCTTGAGGGGGATGTGTTCCCCTTTTCCTAAGGAAAATCTAGTATACATTGATGCAAAGGTAAATGAGCAGGGGTGTTTTGTTGCCATTATAAAACAAAACATGAGTGTGCTTTTAAAAGACTACATATGAATGGTTGTGAACAATCATGAACCAATCAATTTTCAATAGATAAGGAAATGAAACAATAAAGTGTTCCTATGGTGGACACCCACACCACCTGATAAGGCAAGTGATTAAAGTAAAATGAATGCAAATTGATGGAATAAACTTGCATGTGTCAGTGAACAATATAAATACTAATAAATATGCATGTTGATAATTCCTCATGGAATATTAAGAATATGAGATGAAAAAGTTGAGTCTAACTCAAGAATTGAGGTCATGTCAGACCATTTGGATATGCAACAAGAGAGTTATATGTTAAAGAGGTTTATGTGGAGGAAGTGTAAAATAACTCTTCCCGGAGAAGAGAGCCATAACCTTAATGACTATTGAGAATTGAACAGTGGGATGAAAAACATATTTATAAAAGAATCCCATATTACATTTTAAAATATCATGCATGAGTACCAAGACATGCAGACAAATGAGGATCGATCTGATCACTTGGTGGGAAATGTTCAGAATGCACAAGTTCACGACTCATTATGAACAAGAAAATTGTAGATGTAGCATGCTAAATTATCCAAAAAGGTCAAGGTGAACATGACTAAGATTACTCAAGAGATGGAACAAGGAGATCCTAAGAGGGATAAATTGTAGAAGAAAAGAAGGAGAAATTGATTAATACCTCTCTCACTTCGAAACTCTGAATAATAAGACAAAGATGTATTCTTAAAAAGGACAACTGGGAAAATAAGTACAACTAGTAACTGAAAGATACAATATTGAATGTGTTTAAATGAATGAGCTTGGTTAATCTATAGTGTGTGAAGGCAATGAGGCCTTGAAATTAATTCATCTAGGTTGAATTTTTCCTATTGGGAGAATCCCTTAACTCCTTTCTTTTTTTCTATTATGTTTCTTTGGGATGAGAAATTGATATGTCGATGGATGTAGATATTTTGGCATGAGAATGTTGAGAAATGCAACTAAACTTTAATTGTGGCTGAACTTATGAAAACATTGGGGAAAATGTGATGGAGTGCATATATATATGTTAAGGCGTATATGAAAATGTTTTTAAAAAATAAATGCTATGGTACATGCATTTGATTTTACATGAAAACTAATTTAAAATGTGAATGTGGTGATGTATGTCATGTGCAGAAAATATTGGAACTATTAGGGAAGGACAACTGTCATTAGTGAACAACCTCAAATATAAGTGAATGCAAGAAGGTTGATAAAAATAAAATTGTGAAAGAGATTTTAGAAGTCCCCAGGAAGCACCATTGAAGAGGTAATACGAGAGAAGGTGTTGGCAGCCAGAACATGTATAAAGAGTTCAAGCCCATGTGACATGAGAGGTAAAAGGGATTTGGGTAATAATCCCTTATAAAATACTCTATTATTTGATGGTATGAATATGATAATATAGTGGGTATATATGGGACTTCCCATTATGAAATAAGTATCTCCCAGTGCTCTGCAAAATTGCATAATGGTAAGGAGAGAAATTGGGTGTCCATAAACATTGACACCCTAGTTACCAATGGAGAAAGAATTCTTGAATGGATTCATATGAAACTTTTAGTTTCATGTGTGTTGATTTGAGGTCATGATCAGTTGAAGAAGGAAAACACGGTCCTGATGTAAAAATAGATGTGGATAATGAAACCATGTGGTAAAATGCAGGCTGAGTTCCAACCCACCAAGGCAAAGTGCCTAATATCAAAAGTAGTAATCTAAAAATCAATGCAAGGGTGCATTGTGTGTGAATGTGGCCATGGATATTGGTAAATTGATTAAACTCATTTGATGATTTCATTTTGAAAGGATTGGTATGATAAAATAATACATGTGTAGGGAATGGTGTTTCCTTTTTGAATAGATGAATTTGATTGTTAGTATGCACAGTTATAAAATTGTTTGTGAGCCACTGCAAGTGGGCAATGAAAATATAATGTGCATGAGAAACTAACAATTTGTTTGTCTGAGTGAAGAATGAATTGCAGGAAGGATGTGTCTTGGACATGGCTTTGTTGTAAGCCCATACGGAGGACCAATGCTTGTTGGTTATGAAAGAGACAAACTACCATGAGAAATAAATCTCATGCTTGTGTGATCTGGTTCCTATATGGAATAGATCTGAAAATAGAAATGTGGAACTTGAAATATGTGGTTGACATATTTGAAATAATTTTGATCGAAAAAATGAAAGAAACTCGCGAATTTATGTATGTATGTGATACATGTGAGAGGAAAAAAATACATATGTCCGTGGAAGATAGATGATGGTTTTCAAAGCTGGAAAACATGGAAAACAGGCTACTGTTATGACATGAGAACCTTTTGATATGCCATGATCCCCATAGAATGATGTGTTGGGGAGATACATATTGAAGGGATGCATTCGACAGAGAAAGCGTGAGGGATGCCTCAGCTGTAGGATTCGAGGAGGTCCCATACATACTTCTTATATGAGAAATTGCTAGCAAGGAGAGATGGATTACCCGAGGGATTGTATAACAAAGAAGAGGATGAATGGGCCTAGTCTTGGAAGGTGAGAAACCGCAAGGCAGAGGGGACTCCAATATTTTTTGTAATATGTTGATTTCGATCATGCACAAAATGGGTATGTCAAGGAAAATAGTGAGCCAAGTTAATGAGACAACCATATAGATGCAAATCCATAAACTATACAGATAAGTATTATGTTGATTATAAATTTCCTCTTGAGTTATGAACATTAATAAAATGTTTATGCATGAAACGATGAATTGACATGCTTGATGTTTTAAATTGTTGTAGGCAAGTGCTAAATGCCAAGATTCTAGGAAAGGACTAGACCAAGAAAAGGAAAATGATGTTGAAGCAACTGAAAGATGAAGTCATGGCAGGTGTTGCTAAGAAGAACACCGAGGATGGTGCTCCTTTAAGGGGGAGGGGATTGTAACACCCATGTTTCTCCAAGCTTGTAATTAATGATAAATAATGATTTTCATGCAATGGCTTGCAAATATTGTAAATGTATTATTGTTTAATTTTAAACGTCGACAATTGAATGATGGGTGAAGCCTTAAAGTACTGGCCATGATATCACTAGAGGAATGAGGGAAGGTTCTATTAAGATTAAATGACCCCAACCAACCTTACGAAAATATTACTTGGAAACATTCAGATTATTTTCCCTTAGCCTAGATATGAAGACAAGTCAGTTAATGAAGAGGGTTTTGTATTTGAACAACCAACCGCTCCCATGAAAGAGAGTATGGGAAATCTAGCTAGGATGATAGAAATGGCCAGCTGAAGGTACAACAATGTATCATTTTCTACAACTAGATTTACCCATGAGTCCCGAGGGATAAAGGGAGAAAGAGGGAAGTTCGAAATCCTTTGGGTAAGAGGCGTGCAGCCTGGATATGCACAGAGGGAGATATGGAGGAGATTTCAGGCCTTTGAGGAAGATAGTTACTAAAAAGAATTCACAGGTGTGTGCAATAGAAGGATCAGAGAACCTGTAGAAGAGTTCTGAGCTGGAGCATGGAAGACCTAAAAACCAACCTAAGCTAAGAGTGTTAAGCCCTATACAAAACCCCATGATATGCTTAAAACCCCTTATTATTCCATAGATATTGAATTATTACATTTCTAGTAAGCTGGATAGAACCCTTGTTTGCACCCTTTCATTATAATTGTAACCCTTTATCTCCTATATATATATATATATCAAGGAGATCTAGTATTAGGATCATCTTATCTAATATCATATTGGGTTCTAAAGTTTATATATTGTAAAGGAGGTTTCCCCCTCTAAGTGGACTGAATTTATTGATTTCTTATCATTTTTAAGGCGTTGGGTCATAACATTTGGTATCAGAGCTCAAGGTCTCGGGGTTTCACTGCTACATCTAAGACACCTTGGGGTTTCACTGCTACATCTAAGACACCTTGGAATTTTCTTTATAAATTGTTTTCTACGAAGTTTCAGAAGGAAATCCTTGGAGGATATTTAGAAGAAGGATCAAGGTACTTGGGGTTAAAATTTAATCTCCTGAGGCTTTATACTTTTAGAGATATACCCTGTGAAATATCGGGTTCTGAAATCATCCTGAATTTATTCATCTCGGAATTTTCACTATACAATTTTTCATGTGATGTTTAAGACCTTGAAACTCGGAGGATATTCAAATAAATTATCAATGTAGTTGTGATAAAACATTCTTCTTCTGGATCATCCTAAGTTTGTAGATACACCTTATGTAAGATAAGGTAGTTGACTAGTCATATTAACTAGTCTCAAACATGTGTTCCGGGTAAAACAGTGATATCATCTTCAGTGAGTATCCAAATTAAGTGACACCACTTGAATTGGATATTGTATAGTCTGTAGTATTTTTGGTGCAATTTTTAGAATCCAATACCATATATTGTTATCTTGGCACGCTTTACAAATACACTCTCCTATAAGGGACAAAAATCAGCAAGGTGTGGGGAAGTTACCATAACTTCCACTTGGCACATCCAATTTTGATCAGACCTATTGCATTACAGAGATGACATATCATAGAACTATAGAACAAAATTTCAGACCTAGAAGGGCTAAAATTTTAGAGATACACCAGAAGGAAGGACAGGCAAGAGGACAAACTCCAAATTAAGGTTTTTAAAGGTACACAACTTACAATTGGCATAATTCTTTTTGGAATATTTTTTTCGGGTGATTTGACATTTGTGATAAATATAGAATAGAGGAATATTGTTATTATTACACCATATGGGTCACAAAAAGGTGACAATACCTATTAAACTCCAGAAGTCTCATTTATGACTCAAGAAGAAAATGAGGAAGAAAATTAAGAATGTGAGTGAAAAGTCTAATAATTGGGTAAATTTACAAAGACAAATTCAAGTAATGGAAGGGAAGATGTATGAAATGGAAAAAAATATGAAGGGTATGAAAAACAAGATGGATGATATGGAAAATAAGAATGACATAAAAAGAGAGATACAAAATTCCATGAAGGAAATGCAAAATATGTCTTCCCTGATATTTCAAGATATAGATGAGATATTCCCTAAAGGAGACATCAAAATGGAATGGACGCATGAAAATAAAGGTAGTAATCATGTTGAAAAAACTTCCAATAATAAGACATTTAGTGAATCTAACTCTAATAGTGAAGTTAATTCTGGTGGGGATCCTAAATTCAACTTTCCCAAAATTGAATTAAAGAAGTTTGATGGTACAAAGGTATTTACTTGGGTGAACCAAATATAGAAATATTTTGAACTACATAAGATTATGGATGATAAGAAAATGATTCACGTAGCAACCTTGAACTTTGAGATAAAACCATATCAATAGTATCAATGGATAGTGAAAAGGCAACCCCCTTTATATCACTACACTTGGGGTTTATTTACAAGAGACTTAGAAGCACAATATCAGAAATTTTGGGAACAAGACTACTTTAGTCAATTGACAAGAATCAAGCAATTAGGTGATATTGAAAACTATAATTCATAATTCATGGTACTGGCCACAAGGGTGGATAACGTAAGTGATGAACACTTGCTGGAAGCTTCCATGGGTGGATTAAAAGAATACATTAAACATAAAATTTTCTTAAGACAACCTACAAGTATTATGGAAGCTATGCAAAATTCTCGTCATATTCATGCCAACAATAAGGCTACACACTAGTATAGCATTGGAGGAAGAGATCATTTTGGGGGTCATAGGACAACCATATCTCAACCAACAAGGTTGACACCTCAACAAATGGATGAAAGAAGAGAAAAATAACTATGTTTCAATTGTGACATAAAGTACAGTAAAGGGCATAAAAGTGGTGAGAAGAAATTATTCTACATAGAATGTGAAGAGGAAGAAGATAGTGTACCTAAATTAACAAGGTTGAGACCTCAACAAATGGATGAAAGAAGAGAAAAATGAATATGTTTCAATTGAGACAACAAGTACAGTAAGGGGCATAAATGTGGTGAGAATAAATTAATCTACATAGACTGTGAAGAGGAATAAGATCAAGAATTGGAACCGTCACAAGACCCAAATCTAGAAGAGAGTACTCCAACAATATCTTGTCATGCTTTGGCTAGCATCATTACTCCACAAACCCTCAGGAACAAGGATAAATCAAAAAGAAAAAGGTAACGATATTGATTGATTCAGGTAGCACCCATAATTTCATCAATTACAAATTAACAAAAGATCTCAATTGTTTTGTATATCCTGCACCAGAGTTTTAAGTAATGATTGCAAATGGAGGTACCATAAATTGTTCAGGAAAATTCCATAGTATTAATCTCAACATGGGGGAGTATTTATGGATAGCCCCATGATTTCCATACAAATGGGGGTGTTGATGATGTATTAGGGTTCCAGTGGTTGCAATCATTGGGAATAGTGGCCTTTGATTTTCAAAATATTTTTATGATATTTTCCTCCAATGCAAAGGAAATTGAGCTTAGAGGTATCCAAGGGAAACCCTCTAAAGTTATAAGCTCTAATAGCATGGAAAAATTACTCAAAAAGGGACACCATGGTATAATTGCACAATTGTGCTCACTTGATGTTTAAACATCTATAGTCCCGACTCCATCAAATCTCGTAATAATTACCAATAATCATTCCAAGGTATTTGGTGAAATTCCTAAGGGTATTCCACCTACTCGAGACCATGACCTTTCTATTCATTTGCAACTAGGAAGTGTACCACCTAAAATTAGGCCTTACAGGTATCCATATGCATAGAAGAGTGAGATTGAATGCATGATCTAGGAAATGTTAGAGGCTAGCATCATTCAACATAGCCAAAGTTATTTCTCTTCACCAATGGTGTTGGTTACAAAAAAAAATGTCTTATGGAATATGTGTCCAGATTATAGACAACTCAACAAAATGACCATCAAGGATAAGTTTCCTATCCCTTTAATTGATGAATTATTAGATGAATAACATATAGAAAAATTATTTAATAAGTTGGATCTTCATTCGGGATATCATCAAATCAGAATGAGACAAGAAGACATTCCTAAAACAACTTTTATAACACATGAATGTCATTATGAATTTTTGGTTATGCCATTTGCACTGACTAATGCACCTTCAACATTTCAAATCTTGATGAATTCTATTTTCAATCCCTTCCTTAGAAAATTTGTGTTAGTATTTTTTGATGACATACTAATCTACAAAAAATCTTGGGAAGAGCATGTACACCATGTTGACGAAGTATTACAACTATTGAAAGTTATGCAAATCCTTCCAAGTGTGCCTTTGGGGTTCAAGAAGTGGAATATTTGGATCATATTGTATCTCATGAAGGTGTAAAAGTGGACCCTAACAAAATTAAAGCTATAAGGGAATGGGCAATTCCAAAAACCTTGAAGAAACTTAGAGGATTATTAGGATTGACAGGATATTACCACAAGTTTGTCAAGAACTATGGTCAAATAGAAACACCTTTGACAACATTATTAAACAAGGAAGCATTTTCTTGGATAGAATAAGCAACTAAAGATTTTGAAAAACTTAAGGAGGCTATGTGTACAAATCCCATCTTGACCACACCTGACTTCACAAAAACATTTATTGTGGAGTGTGATGCCTCGGGCCATGGAATTAGTGTAGTTTTAATGTAGGAAGGAAGGTCCCTTGCCTTTGAAAGAAGATAACTTAAATGAAAAAAATGAGTCAAACCCATTTATGAAAATCAAATGTTGGCCATACTACATGTAGTTCAGAAATGGCGCCCCAACCTAATAGGAAGACACTTGAAGGTAAAAATAGATCATGAAAGTTTAAAGTACTTTTTGGAGCAACAATTATCTTCATAAGAGCAACAAAAATGGGTTACAAAGATGTTGGGTTATGACTTTGAAATTATATACAAAAAAGGAAAACATAATGTTGTTGCAAATGCCCTTTCCAGGAAAGAAGAAGAAACAAAAGGTTCATTATGTGTTATTTCTATTTTGCAATCGGATTAGGTGGAAGAAGCAAGGATAAAATGAAATCAAGATCAAGAGGTATGGAAGGTCATTCAAAAACTAAATGAAGACCCCAGTTCAGTAGAAAATTTTGTATGGAAGAATGATTTTCTATGGTATCATGATCGCCTATACTTATGTAAGAATTCCCAACTAAAACATAATATCCTTCTAGTATTTCACACTTCTCCTATAGGGGGACATTCGGGATTCTTGAAAACATACCATAGGGTCAAGAAGAATTTTTTCTGGGAAGGTCTTAAAAATGATGATCAAAAGTTTGTGTCGGAATGTCTGATTTGCCAAAAAAATAAGGGAGAGACAATAAAGGCTCTAGGTCTCCTACAACCATTAACTATACCAAGCCAACATTGGGAAGAAGTTTCCATGGATTTTATTACAGGTTTACCAAAATCAGAAGGAAAGACCGTCATCATGGTAGTAGTGGATCGACTAACAAAGTATGCCCATTTTTTTTCTCTTTCTCATTATTTTAAAGAAAGCATAGTAGCAACAAAATTCATGGAAACATTTCAAAAACTACAAGGAGTCTCCAAGATTATTGTAAGTGACAAATACCCAATTTTCATGGTAAATTTTTGGACTGAATTATTTTCTTGATTTGGTACTCAATTGGCTCATAGTTCATATTACCACCCTCAATATGATGGGAAAACTGAGACTGTGAATAAATGACTAGAAGGATATCTTCGTTGTTTCTCATTCGATAAATAGACATAAAGGGTCAAGTGGTTTCCCTTAGTGGAATGGTGTTACAACACATCCTTCCAAACTTCATAAAAAATGTCCAAATTTCTGACACTTTATGGATATCATCCTCCATCCATCAGATCACCCTTGAAAGGGAATACAAAGGTTCAAGTAGTGGAGGACCACATAGGGAACCAACAAGAGGTCCTAAAACAGTTGAAGGACAACTTGGATATGGCACAAAATAGGATGAAACAATTGTTGAAATGTACACTTGACACTGAGAGGGGGGGTGAATCTGTGTCACAAAACTTTGGACAATTTTCCACTTTTCATAAATTAATTGAACACATATTTATTTCAATTTCTCAACCAATATATAAAAGAATAGATATTTTATTTATTTATTTAAATTCAATGAATAAATAAGATCAATCTTCATCTTCAAACAATTATGAGATATCTAGCTCTCTGTTACAAGACCCAGCTTGTAGTTCTCATATCCAAGTGAGAAATGAGGAATCCAACCCTCATAACAAGTCCCATATTGGTGATCTCATATCCAACTGAGATGTGAGTAATCCAATCCTCACACACAACCTAGCTTGTAAATAGGCACCAACCTGATAGAATGAACCTTCATTCAATCCATTATATATAAATATATATACTTCAACAAATTCAACTACCTCTTTTGTTCACCATACTTCTTGTTTATATAGTCTTCCAAATGGTGTGACATATGAAGCATTGTGTCCCTTTGATTGAACCATAGCACCTCTTCATTAACTAATTAATATTGATTTCAAAAAATTTCCTTATGAGTTGATCACAGACATGGATCGACTCATTATATTGTTCTCATGCTTCTGTTGCGTTCTTGGTTCACCAACAGATCATACTTGATCTTTTTACCTATTTTGTGTATTGTTCTGCTATTAAATATATTTCAAATGAAATATGTATGAGGTGCTTCCTTCAAACCATTGACATGTGATAATATTTGCAAAACCACGGGCTTATTAATTAAGCGATGTTTCCAACACCTCACGGCTTATGTGTTCATAACCCATGATCGGGGGTTGGAACCTAGTCCTCTGGAATTCGACCTTTAGGTGAATTCTCTCTCAGAATCATCCAATCTTCTAAAGTTTGAACTTCCCAAAGTGGTTACCTCTCACAAGGATTGATCCAATGGTTAACATGATTCTCGAAACCAAATCAATGGTCTAGCTTTGATCCTTACACTATCCTTCCACTACTTAATCCAACGACTATGACTTAATCAAAGGTTTTGATGGATGATCATTATTTACTTCAGAACTTTGTCCTTCGGGACTTCTAGCCTCTGCAATATTTCAACCTTCCGAAGTTCATTTCGGCGAAGTACGTATTATCTGTTTACTCATAGATCAGACGGTTTTGTCTTAATATGTGGTTGAGTGGACGACCCGCACAACATCAACAAGACGTTTTGTTAATGGCCTTCTCATTGTGTGCTTTTTAAGATCTTGACTGTGAATATTTCTTCTCAACGGACAGTCAGATCTTTCTTCGAAGTGTCGACTCTCCGAGACTATGATTTACTAGAAATATAAGGTAGTTCAATCCCTCCGGAGTGATAACCTACCGAATAAGTCATAAAGCGGTGGTGACTGCTTGTTTTCAGTTAACACCTTCTCTTACGCTATCCTTCCAATTATGCTTGATCAATGGTTGAGAATGTTCCCGAAGTAGATCAATGGTTAGCACTACTTTGTGATTGACACTTACTCTATCCTTCCATTGTACTTGATCAAAGGTCGATAATGCTCCTGAATTAGATCAACAATTACTGTTAGCTTTAGCCTTCAACACTTTGGGCAGTCTCTGGTGGTAGAAATAGGTTTCCCTCGAAGGAAACACTCTCAGAGTGACGTAGAGTTTTGACATCACTGTTGACATGGCACTAGCTAAGTGGTTTCTACGTGTCACCTAGATTCATGACTTTATTATACGTAACGTGCCATATGGATCTAGACACTTGTCACCATTGGATTATGCCACGTGTCCTTGATGACATGGTCTTGTTGACATGGATCTGCTGATGTGTCACATGTCCTCCTCCTGGATCTAACGGATGTAGGTTCATATGAATCCTTGATCCAACGACTGTGATCAGTTCTATATCAATGGTCCAGATTCATTTCGGCCTTCGGGACTTCAGGTTATTAGCTTTTTCCCACTTCCCAATTCTCTCGGTGTGAGATTCCCTGAAGAATAAACCTCGAGTAACTTGAATTCATATAACAATCCTTCTTTGAACTAAAAATCTTTAACATGATCCAACGGTTATCAGGAATTCATCTATTTGGGATCTCGCACCTTTGGCCTTGCTTATTCTATCCTTCCACTTTACTCGATCCAACGGTCAAGATATTTCCCGAAGTGTTCCTTAGATCAGATGGTTGGTGTTTCTTCGTGAATTCGGGCTTCGGGAATTTTGGGTCAATTTGAACTCCTTTCCACTGGAGTGGTCAATGTTGGAGTTGACTGCCTCCTTCCCTTTACTGTGATGTGACAAGTCCTGTATTTCACTCCAGATCAAGGGTTTACAGTAGTTTGTGACTTCTCCCTTAGACGCTTTGGGTAGTTGTTACCTTCCCCATGTGATCGAGGGCTATGACCTGATTCCAATATTTTGGGTGCTATACTCTCATCAAGGATCGACGGTCGTTCTTAAACGAGCATGGAGATCTACAACTAGGGATGATTGCAGAGTCCCAACTAACACGACCTTTAAAATCATCATTGAGTTCCGCAATGGAAGATGCACGTTGGTGGATGGACCAATGTGAGTCGTCAATTTGTTGACTGGTGAGGATCGATGAGCATCATTGTGGAACCAAAATTTGTGTGAATGTTAACTCATTCTTTGAATCCGCAATGGCTCCCCCCAGTCGATATTCCTTCACTGAGATCTGATGGTCATGACTTAATCAGATGTTGATTTGACAGTCTTTCTCTGCAACTGCTAGATCTGATGGTTGCTGTGGATTTCTGCTAAATTCATCCTTCAATGGTCACAATATATTATGATTCCTTATCGAACGACTCATGTGAGTCATCTCTTCTGAGCTTGGATTAATGGTCTTCCTTCTTATCTGTTTGTCGCTATTTCTTCTGATCTTTTAATAACTTGTTCTTCGTTACTGCTTATGTACATTCATTCTCTCCATGCTACCTTCCCTAAGCTTTAGAATCATAGGATCACTTTTGATCCTATCGTGATCAACAATGATCAAGAATTACTTCTACCACAAGGTGATTTTCCTTAAACCTTTTCTATGAGTATTGTACATGTTTGACTCATGTTGCCATCAATGACAACACACAATCAATAATGCCAACAATATCCCCCTTTTTCATTGAGGGAAACATATTTGTAAAAAAAAAATGATTTCATTCCTTTGCTCCCCCTATCACTGATATTCTTTTATCTCTGATAGCAAATTTGTTTTCTGCTTAACTTTGTTTTACTTCTTCTCTTCCCCTTTCACATCAATGACAAAGAGTGAGGCTCTGACTATTTTTCTCCCCTTGTGAATTTACTAACTTCTTATCTCAGTTCATTGGGATATTTGTGTTCAAATAAGTAGTCTTCTCGATACCAATGTGTAGTGATACCAATTGATTTAATATCAATTGATCTTTGCTAATTGATACCCCTTGAACTTCTCTACTACTTTTTATCTTCTCCCCTTCTTACAAAAATGACAAAAAGGATATTTTCTTGTTCCCTTTGAGGTTATACTCCCCCCTAAGGTGATGCTCTCCTTTGTCCATTTTCTCATTCTTGTACTATACAACTCCTCTTATCAATGATTTTTCTTTCTTTAGTTAAAGGATTATGACATCATCAGGATTGTGTCATATTATTCTATAGAGACTTCCCTTTCTTGAGTTTGATCTATTTCATATTGAATTTCACATTCCTTATTAGGACATGCACCCATCATTTTCTTGTTATTAATTTCTTCATTTTTAGGTGAAAGATCATCTTTCTTGCTTTCTCCTTCAGATTTTCTTATCCATATCTTTCTATGAGATATTATGCTTTTTAGACCTTTTCTTTCTAATTGTGTTTTTGGAGATTTGTCATCTCCTTTCTTCTTCCAAATTTTATTAGGTTTTCTCCCTGACTTGAATGAATTATTTAAGGATTGACTTTTTGAACTCCCTCATCTTTGGGATTTGTGCCCAAACCTATCACAGTTGTAACATCTTATTGTATGAAAAAATTTTGTTGTATGCCCAACAAAATTGCATCTCCAACATCTAATCGAGGTTTTGGATTTTCCTGTATATCCTTTCTCTATTTTCTTGCACTCCATTGATTTATGGCCAAAGTTATGACAATAAAAGAAATATCCATTGAAGGTGTTTCCATTCTTGAATTTATTTTGTCTTGAGAGATTTGTCTTTTGATTTTATTCTTCTTTTTTACTTCTATAGCTTCCTTCCTTAATAAAGTTCATGGTTTGTAATCGGTTTATGATTGCACCTTTTAATTTTGAGAAGGATGATCCTTTCTCATGTTTGTAAATGGTGCTCCATTTTTCATTGTCTTCCTTTTAAAGAGATTTTACAGTCCTACATTCTCGGTTCACCAACAAATCATACTTGATATTTTTACCAATTCTTTGTATTGTTTTGGTGTTAACTCTCTATCGATTGAAATATGTGTGAGACACTTCCTTCAAACCATTTACATATGATCATATGGAAAAAACCACGGGCTTATTAATTACACAATGTTTCCAACGCCTCATGGCTTATGTGTTCTTAACCTGTGACCGGGGGCGGTAACTTGGTCCTCAAGACTTCGGCCTTCAGGCGAATTCTCTCTTAGAATCATCCAATATTATGAAGTTTGAACTTCCTGAAATGGTTACCTCTCACAAGGATTGATCCAATGGTTAGCATGATTCCAGGAACCAAATCAACAGTCTAGCTTTGATCCTTACACTATCCTTCCACTACTTATTCTGATGGCTATGAATTAATCAAAGTTTGGGATGGACGATCATTATTTACTTCAGAACTTTGTCCTTCAGGACTTCCAGCCTCTGCAATCTTTCAACCTTCCGGAGTTCATTATGTTGAAGTACATATTATCTATTTACTCATTGATCGGACAGTTCTGTCTTAATCTATGGTTGAGTGGATGGTCTGTGCAACCTCAACAAGACATTTTGTTAATGGCCTTCTCATTGTGCGATTTTTAGGATCTCAACCTTGAATATTTCTTCTCGATGGATGGTGAGATCTTAATTTGAATCTTCGGCTCTCTAGGACTCTGAGTTACTAGAACTTCAAGGTAGTTCAATCCCTCTAAAGTGATAACCTACCGAATAAGTCATAAATTTGTGGTGACCTCTTGATGTCGGTTAACACCTCCACTTACGCTACCCTTCCACTTACGCTTGATCAACGATTGAGAACGCTCCTGAAGTAGATCAATGGTTAGTGTTACTTTGCGATTTACGCTTACTCTATCCTTCCACTGTACTTGATCAATGGTCGAGAATGATCCTGAATTAGATCAACGATTAGCATTAGCTTCGGCCATCGATGCTTCGGGCAATTTTTGGTGGTATAAATTGGATTCCACCGAAGGACATACTCACAGAGTGACGTATATTTTTTATGTGGCATTGGTTGAGTGGCTTCCACATGTCACCGAAATTCATGACTTTCATATACCTAAAGTGTCATCTGGACCTAGACACTTGTCACCATCTAATTGCACCATGTGTCCTTGTTGACGTGGTCTTGCTGATGTGTCACATGTCCTCCTCATAGATCTAATAGTCGTAGGTTCATATGAATCCTTGATCCAACAACTATCATCAGTTCTAGATCAATGGTCTAGATTCATTTCGGCCTTCAGGACTTCGTGTTATTCATTTTTTCCCACTTCCCAATTCTCCCAGAGTGTGATTCCCCGAAGAATAAACCTCAAGTAACTTGAATTCATCTAACGATCCTTCTTTGACCTGAAAATCTTTAACACTATCCAACGGTTGTCGGTAATTCAACTATTCGGGATCTCGGGCCTTTGGCCTTTCTTATTCTATCCTTCCACTTTACTCGATCCAACGGTCGATATATTTACCGAAATGTTCCTTAGATTAGACGGCTAGTGTTTCTTCGTGAATTCGGGCTTCAAGAATTTTGGTTCAATTCGAAATCCTTTCTGTCAAAGTGGTCAACGTCGGAGATGACCGCCTCCTTCCCTTTACTATGATCTAATAGTTCTCATATTTCACTCCAGATCAATGGTTGGTGGTATTTCGTGACTTCTCCCTTCGACGCTTTGGGTAGTTGTTACATTCCCTAAGATCTATCCCGAAGGATATTTAACTCTGACCCATGTGATTGTGGCCTATGAACTCGTTCCAATATTTTGGGTGCTAACCTCTCATCAAGGATCGACAGTCGTTCTTAAACCGATGTGGATATCTACGACCAGAGATGATTGCGGAGTCACAACTGACACGACCTTTAAAATCGTTGTTGAGTTCCGCAATGGAATATGCGCGTTGGCACATGGACCAATGTGAGCCGTCGATTTGTTGACGAGTGAGGATCGATGATCGACGTGGATTGTGGAACTGAAATCTGTGTGGAAGTTAAGTCTTCCTTTGAATCTTGCAATGGCTCCCCATCGTCAATCCGCCTTCACTGAGATCTGACGGTCATGACTTAATCAGATGTTGATCCGACAGTATTCCTCTACAACTCTAAGATCTGACGACTATTGTGGCTTTCTGCTGAATTCATCCTTCAATGATCACGATCTATTTTAATTCCTTATCAAATGGATTATGTGTGTCATCTCTTCTGAGCTTTGATTAATGTTCTTCCTTCTGATCTGTTTGTCGCTATTTCTTCTGAGCTTTTAATAACTTTTTCTTCGTTACTCCTTATGTACATTGATTCTCTCCTTGCTACCTCTCGTGATATTTAGGATCATAGGATCACTTTTGATCCTACCATGATCAACAATGATCATGAATTACTTATGCCACAAGGTGATCTTCCTTTTCTCTGATTATTGTACATGTTTTACTCATGTTGCCATCAATGACAACACACAATCAATAATTCCAAAAAAACAAGAATATCAACATCCCAGGGAAAGGTAATTTGAGGTGGGGGATTGGGTATTTCTAAGGCTACAACCATAGAAAAAAATGTCCCTTAAGCAACAAAAGAAGGGAAATAAACTAGCACCCAATTATTATTTTTCCTATAAGGTTTTGCAAAGGATTGAAAGTATGGATTACAAATTGGAGCTTCCTCCATCCTCACGTGTACATCGAGTATTCCATGTTTCTTGCTTAAAGAAGGTTATCGGAAACAATATCTTGTTCCAAACAATTTTACCAGAGATCAATGAAGAAGTTAAAATCATACTAGAGCCAGAAACAATCCTTGAAACAAGAATTAAGCAATTGAGAAATCGAGCAATTACAGAGTACCTCGTCAAATGGAAGAACCTACTAGTGGAAGATGCGATGTGGGAAAATGATTTATTCATGCAGAAGAATCTGTGGTTAGAAATGAGTTGAGGACAACACATGTTTGAAGGGGACAGGCATGTTAATCCTTAGACAAATCCCCACGATATGTATAAAACCCGTTATTATTCCCTAGATATTGAATTATTACATTTCTAGTAGGTCGGCTAGAACCCTTCTTTGCACCCTTTCATTATAATTGTAACCCTTTGTATTCTATATATATATATCAAGGATATCTAGTATTAGGATCATCTAATCTCATCTCATATTGGGTTCTTTGGAAGCCCCTGAATTTGACCGTTGGGAACATGGGAAGACGTCTTCTTTGGTTCCTTCTCCTCTTCGATATGTACAAGGGTCACAAGGGATACTTTTGGGCTCTCATCATCACCATATATTTTTATCAGTTCGCTTAGGGGGTTTGGTGCACTTGTTCTCCATTATGCTTCGACTGTCTTTGGCTAAGTCAAAACACCTGTCGGTGATCTGGCCGGTGGAATTGTGAATTCAAGGTCGTCTAACCCGATGATTTCATCAACGTCTATTAGTTCAGGGCCGCTTGGGCCTATCTGGATTTCATCTAGATTATCGTCAGGGAGCCTTGTCATACTTATAAGGTCAAGTTCATATTGCAACTGATCAATTATCTATTTCACCTGTTCTATCATGAGTAACCCCCTCTCCCACACATCCTGAGCCATGGCGGTACCTTACCTTGCACCGGGGCTACAAGGGGGGCTTCTGCTATTTCGGCTGCTATCATTTCTTCTCTGGCTCTGACGGCCCCTTGAGCCGATTGTTCTAGGATCGTCACATGTTCATTTAGGCTCATGGATTTGAACTTTGTCATTTTTGGATCGACCATCCTTGCCACAACTTCATCCCAATCCTGGGAATTTTCTGTGAAGACTTCATGTTCAAACTTGTTGTGGGCATATGGCCAGCAGGACGACACTTGAGAAGCATGTTTCAAGACTAGACCCTTTGAGTCGTGCTTGCGGAATCGATCGGTTTGGAAGAGAAATTATAATCGGCTCAACCCTTCTTGGTTGGCTTGGGCGATGTCTTTCACTAGGTAGAATCCTACATGGAATCCATAAGGTATAAACACCCATTTCTTATCCTTGACCAGGGTGGCGGTGTAACCTTGCAAGATGATCTGGTAGCATATCTCTCCCACTACAAGTGGGTCAGGGACATGTGCTTGTAGGATATGAGTTGCTCTGGTGGCCCCGAATACTCTAATGTAGGCATCGCGTTCATCTAGATACCAGTGGCCGATCTTTGATATCACCTTTTTAGCCACAACCGATAGTCTCGGACACTCTTTCTTGAAAAGAATAAAATAAATGTGTGCGATGAATTCATCGCAGATGAGAGAGTACCTTTTCTCCCATAAGACGCTGAAATATACATGAACCAAGAGCTATGTGACGTGCCAGATTAGGTTCATGTCGGCGAAGATGTTTTTGACACACATGACATCCAGCAAGTATGATGCCATGCAGAAGTCTGGAGTCTCACCTTCTTTCGGTGTCTGAACATGTTGTATGCAAATTCTCAGCTACTTGGAGATGATGGCTCCCTAGTTGAATCCACTCCCTGAAATAGCTATTGTGTACGCTAGAGGCATCCACTCCTCCAAAAATCTAGAGAATTATTTCTCCCCATACAACCGGCAGATGAGATCCATTAGGAAGATGTATGGTTCTCTTAGGTTGGTTGTTTGGTACCAGGCAAAAGTTCAGTTGGTGTATTTCTTATCTTCTCGCCACCATGAGGCCATTACCCGGATGGTGTCATGGTGCACGTAGAATTTCACAATGAAATCATTGTTCAGTCACTCCTTTGGGCCTCTAAGCTTGTAATATTTTTGGACCTCCATCGGAAGGAACACTCTGACACACTCACCATTGTCATCATTAATCAAAAAAATTTGTGTGTCTATGTGGTCAATGAGCCACTTAAAGATTTCTATGCAGGGGAACAATGGAGTTTTTCTTGCTACCATGTGAAGGTACGATCTTTGGATATTCGGGAAAACTTCATCGTCGAGCGCTCTCACATCTGGGTCACTCTGTGGGATGTATTCCGGGAATTCTTCCCGGCTGATCTTCTTGAAGAGTTCCCCCCAATATGGGAGTATTGACTTGATCCTGGTGCTTGCCTCTGTGTCTCCAAAGGCCGGAGGTTGAGTGAAAACCTTCTTTGTAGATGTTTTAATGACTGTTTTCGGTCTTGGAGCAGATTCTAATTGTTTTGTGGCCCCTGGAGAAGAGCCTTCTCCTACCTCTAGTTATTGCAGCTTGGGTGACCTCGGTGATCGCCTGGTGGTTGGATTTCTTGGAGGCATTGTTCCTGCAATCGAAATAAATATTTTAGAGACGGCATACAAAGAAACATAGGATAAGATATATA
>SNQJ01S0092341.1:32843-53109 GCA_010110895.2 Picea sitchensis
GGAAGATCCTTCTAGAAGCGGAAGCTTCTATTAGGTCTTCTTACATCTGCCTTATTCTATTTTATTGAAAGGTCTTATTAATATTGACCTTTATTACATCCGAATACATTGATCTACCTATGTGCGGGTTAGGACCTTAACACGAACTCATGGTGGCGACAAACAACTCGGCCATCAAAGCTCCTATAGTAGTTTCTTCTGCAAATTTATCTAAAAAGTCTTTCTGAAACTTCATCCAACTAGTTATGGATCCTACAAGTAAGTTGAAATACCACGTGGAAGCTAAATTTTTGAAATTGTATGGGAACAACCTGCAAACTATATCTTCATGTTGGACATTCATCAGTCTGATAGCTATTATGAATTTCTTGATATGGTCTTCAGGAAATCCTGAAGTTTCAGGATCAGATTTAGGAAGAAACTTTTCTGGGTGTCAGGGAAGGTTATGGACTCATCCTGGGATGGCCAAAGTGTCTCTGGCCAACCAAGGTTGATTGTTCTGAGGTGGATTCCCCCTTTCTTCATCATGGTCATTGTTATCTTCCATGTCTTCAGATCCTGATTTAAACCCATCTTCTTCTGAAAACTCGTCGGGCTCGGAGAATTTATCGACTGGTGTTTCGGGGATTAGATTGAGAGGATGTTCGATTTCGGTGAGGGAGACATTATTTAGGTATTCTATCGTGAGCATGAAAAATTGGTCTGAGGATTCGACCACTGGTTTGCTTATTTGTTTTCTTCGAGGAAGTAATGGATCTAAGGGCAGTGCACCGATCTGTCGGGCATATGCTCTTGTGATTCTTCTGAATTGATTCAATTCCTCATGAGGAAGAGCGTACGATATATTAGGGAACATGCGTTCTTCCTCATGCTAGGTTGAGTTAGTCGTTTCATGAGTACTCAGTGTGTGTGGGTTGTCTTGGGAATGACTAGCAATGCATGTGGGTTGTTTTGAATCTACAGGTTGTTTGAAATATTATGCAAAATATGTACTCAACCATTCATTCTTCAGGCCCTCCTTCTAGCACCAATTATGTTGAGGGGTCCTTAATCCCTTTAACTCAACAATAGGAACCACACCCGCCACCGAGGCCCAATTAGACTCTGTCGTGTTTAATAGTGGAATACTTGTCCATATTTTTCAATCCCGCCAAAATAATCGATAACATTTACATTTTCTTGTGAAGGGTTTATGCTTCAGTTCAAACATTCTCTTTTTGTGTTTTCTCTTAGGTAGGAATGATACAAGATAAATCCGGTATAAACCAACAAAGCAACAAAATGGGAACAAACTTAACTACTGGAGAAGAGGTTGAGCTTGGGATAACCCTTTTACTCTAGCATGCAGACAGAGATCGTCTACCACGTGCCTAGTACTAATACGTTAACCATGTGGATATTCCAATTATTGACTGAGATACAAATTATCAGAAGAAAACATACATGTGATAAACAATGGCAAGTAAAATAATTCACTCAACTCTAATCATCAATCACATAATAACACAACGATTTATTTTCATCATTAAAGACAAGAACTATAAAACAGTGAATTACATAACTTATCAACAGATTTAATATCTCTTAGTCGTTACTGCATCCATTCATGAGACGAAATAAGAAATAATTCTTCTCCACATCCAATCATACATGCATTTGATGAAAAACACAAACTTGTCTCTGGTCCCAAAGGACTTCTCAATTAAAGGAAGCTCTGAAATAGTTATTAACAAAACCAAAAATGAGAGTTTCTTGCAACAACCATCGACCTTTGTTAATAGGTCGATTCTCCTATTTATAACATACTGTTAACTAAAAATAACTGGTAAAGGAAACTAAGAAAAAAAAAACTTGCCAGATGGCACCTTCTTCTATCAGTCTTTCCAAGAGTCATCTCAAGATATCACTTAAGTGGGTGACTCTTCTCGTACTCCGACCACTTGATGAACAAATCCTCGCAGGTGTTGGTGTACGAGAATATATGTTGTTCCATTGGGGTTGAGTGAATCTCTCTTATCTCTACCGCATGTGCCCGATGCTTGACTATACTGGCACTTAACTGCTGCAGCACAACCCGATCTTTGACCGGGTGCTCCATAAACTGTCGCACCTGACCTGGCACTGTGTTTGTCACCTTTGCTATTTCTTTAGCCCATGATGAGTCATGATTGGTATGCGACTTGACTATGTCGCGCAAGTCCAAAAATTCATTGGGTGTGCCAAACTTAGGGAGTCCAATGTCTTTCATCACCCGATTTATCTTGATCCAGTTTTTCTCGCACTTGGCCCATTTCTCTTGGATTTATCAGTGAGGTTCTCGGGACATTTTAACCTAATACTCGATCAATTTCCTAATGCGGTCGATGCTAATTTCCCTTAGCACCAAGATGTCATGCTCTTCAGCATCCCAACCCTTTTGCACCATGCTAATATAGTCGATTATTTCCACGGCTTGTTGTGCCTTCTCGTACCACCTCTCCATATATTTTCACATGGCTAGCAGTATGAGGGTGTCTTATTGCATCTCAACTATCCTCGCAGTGAATATGTGTCGTTCTCCTATAAAATTGTTGTAGCCCTTCTTGAATTCACTCCTTAGGTACACCACGACATGTGTGGTGCACTGGTAATATTTCTCCAAGTGGCGCAAATGTTCCAATTCCTTTAAAGCAACAACTAGCTCCTCTTCATCCCTTTTAGCTCTATCCAAGGTGGCATATTTGATTTCCATCCCTGCGTCGATAAGTTCGGATGTTTTAGAATGATCTGTGTTGATCAGGTTTTCCTTTATAGTGATGAGGATGGAGCGATCTAAAGTGATCCTCCTCTTCTTGGTGGTTCTCTAGACAATAGCCTTCCTTTTCTAGTCATAAGCGATGGCATGTATGTCAACTACTTCATCCACGGGTTTGGGGATTTGTTGATCTTCCTAGGTGAGTTTATTCCCAAGACTCCCAATGGTATATACTTGTTCAAGGTTGGGTTCTCGAAATTCCTTCCTATTTTTTGAAGGCCCGACTTTTGTTTGTTGCTCATCAGAGTTTTGAGTATCGATTGAAATTGAGGCATCAGGGGTAGGCTTGGTACTTACTTGATCATCGGCCATTGAGATGTTGATTTCCTGCTATGGAGATCCGTCCTTTAGTTCATCCAAACCTAGCTCGTCCTTCAGACTGTCTGCTTGGGTTTTCGGTGCATTAGGTAGCTCAATGTATAGGACACTCTCGAATTCTTGTTCGTTCTGTGGAAGCCCCTGAATTTGAGAATAGGGAATAGGGGAAGACATCTTCTCTGGTTCCTTCTCCTCTTCGATGTGTATAGGGGTCACAAGGGATACTTCTGGGGCTCTCATCATCAACATATATTTTTATTATTTTTCTTAGGGGGTTTGGCACACTTGTTCTCCCTGATGTTCCGACTGTCTCTGGCTGAGTCGAAACATCTATCGATGATTCGATCGTTGGCATTGTGAATTCAAGGTTGTCTAACCCAGTGATTTCATCGACATATATCAGTTCAGGGCTGCTTGGGCCTATCTGGATTTCATCTGGGTTATCGTCAGGGAGCCTTGTCATACTTATGAGGTCTAGGTCATATCGCAGCTGATCAATTATCTGTTGTGCCTGTTCTATCATGAGTAACCCCCTCTCCCACCATCCTAAGCCATCAGGTACTTCTACATTGCATCGACGCTACAAGGGGGAATTTTGTTGCTTCTGTTGTTTCAGTTGCTATCATTTCTTCTCTAGCCCCGAGGGCCCCTTGAGTTGATTGTTACAGGATCGTTGTATGTTCATATAGGGTCATGGATTTGAACCTATTCATTTTATGATTGGCCATGCTTGCCACAACTTCAACCCAATCCTGTGAATTTTCTATGAAGACTTCATCTTCAAAATTTTCGTGGGTGTATGGCTAGTAGGACGACACTTGGGAAGCATGTTTCAAGACTAGACCCTTTGGGTCGTGCTTGAGGAATCGGCTAGTTTGGAATTGAAACTATAATTGGCTCAGCCCTTCCTTCTTGGCTTGAGAGGTGTCTTTCAATAGGTAGAATCCTACATGTAATCCATAAGGTATAAATGCCCGCTTCTTACCCTTGACCAGGGTGGTGTTGTAACCTTATAGGATGGTCTAGTAGCATATATCTCCCACTACATGCCAGTTAGGGACATGTGTTGGTAGGAGATGAGGTGCTTTGGTGGCCCTAAATACTCTAATGTAGGTATCGCGTTCATCCAGATACCAGTGACCGACCTTTGATATCACCTTTTTAGCCGCAGTTTATAGCCTCAGACACTCTTTCTTGAAAAGAATAAAATAAATGTGTGCGATGAATTCATCGCATATGAGGGAGTAGGATTTTTTGTACCTGTTCTCCCATAAGATGCTGAAATATACATGAACCAGGAGCTTTGTGACGTGCCATATTAGGTTCATGCTGATGAAGACGTTTCTGGCACACATGACGTCCAACAAGTATAATTCCATGCAGAAGGCTAGAGTCTCCCATTATTTCGTTGTCTGCGCCTGTTGTATGCAAATGCTCAGTTTCTTGGAGATGATGGTTCCCCAGTTGAAGACACTCCCACAAATAGTTACTATGTATGCTAGAGGAATCCATGCCTCCGAAAATATGAAGCAACCTTTCTCCCCATACAACTGGCAGATGAGATCCATTAGGAATATGTATGGTTCTCTTAGGTTGGTCGTTTGGTACCAGCCGAAAGTCTGGTTGGTGCATTTCTTATCTTCTCACCACCATGAGGCCATTACCCGGTTGGTTTCGTGGTGCTCATATAATTTCATGATGAAATCAATGTTCAGTCGCTCCTCCAGGTCTCTAAGATTGTAATATTTTTGGACCTCCAACAGAAGGAACACTTTGACACCCTCTCTATTGTCGTCATTAATCAAACATTTTTGTGTGTCCGTGTGGTCAATGAGCCACTTCAGTATTTCTATGCAAGGGAACACTAGAGTTATGAATTCTACCATTTGCAGGTACGATCTTCAGATATTCGAGAAAACTTCATCGTCGAGCGCTCTTACATTTGGGTCACTGTGCGGGATGTATTCCAGGAATTATTCCCAGCTGATATTCTTGAAGAGTTCCCTTCAATGTGGGAATACCATATTGGTCTCGATGCTTGCCTCTGTGTCTCCAAAGGATGGAGTTTGAGTGAAAACCTTCTTTGTAGATGTTTTAATGACTGGTTCCGTTCTTGGAACAAATTCTAACTATTTTGCGGCCCCCGGAGAAGAGCCTTCTCCTACCTATGGTTCTTTCATCTTGGGCGCCCTCGACGATCTCCTGGTGGTTGGATTTCTAGGAGGCATTGTTCTTGTAATCAAAATGAATCTTTTAGAGACGGTGTACAAAGCAACACAGGATAAGATATATATATATATATATATATATATATAAAGTGTAAGCATGAAAATCCCACAGAGTGGTACATACCTGTAAAGCTTGCTAAACCTGGTTATTTGTTACTCACAGGATCTCTGTAGCTTTCGAATCGCTCGTTTCTCTCCTCTCGATGCTTTGAAACGCCTTTGCATGCATAATGGTTTCATTTACAATACCTCAAGAGAATTTAAACCGAGAAAGAACTTACCTTGTCGTATCAACCATTTAATCCGAGTGATGAGTGGAATTCAAACAAATATGTCATTGAATATCTACAAATTAAATTCATCGTGGGTTGACGGCAGAGGCGCGGAGGGTGATGTGTTCTATCGGTAATTTAAAATGGTTGTTTTGATTCACACATGAAGTGGAAACTAATGCGAGATTTGGAATTAATTGGTCCCTTAAATTCTCTGTATCTAAACGTATCTAGTGCTAAAATGTCCCACCTTGTCTCTTTCTTAGTGGGCGGATTGGGTATCGACAATGTTCTATCGATGTTTTCGTTGATATCCTTCTGCAAAAAACCTCTGACGTCGATCGATTTCATGGCACGGTGCTGACGTGGAAAAATGGCTCGCAGGTGTGACTTGGATTTAGGGGACCAAGAATGACTCGGGGTAAATCTGGGTCATACGTTTCTCCAATCTAGAAAAGACACATGGAGTTGAAGACCGATGACTTAACTCGTGAGTATTAGTCGGATTCAGGACTTTCTTCACATTGTGCGTTCTAAACTAAAACTGTGATCGCCGATGCCGAAAAGGTATCGGGGATCGGTGATCGGGGATAAACCTATCACGTGTTTTATTTCGATTAGCTTCTTCAAAAACTCCTGATGCCGAAGAAGTTTGGGAATCGGTGATCGGGGAAAACCCTTTATCATGGTCAAAATGTTCATCATGGTTCGGTCTTCTCCGATTCTGACAAGTGCGTCAGGTATTAGATATCAGCGATATCGTTTCTTTCTCTCTTAACGTTTACTCCCTTCACCTTTTACCGATGTTTAAGGGGATCAACTATCAGTGATGTCCATAGGTGATACTTGTCGTGAAACTAAATCTTCCTTTCTCCGATGCCGGTGAATATCGACGCTCGACGACTGAGGTTTTTCGAGTGATTCTTTTACACCTCTTAATTCCTTCCGATGCCGAATTTTGGAGCACGTCGGGTGAAGTGTTTTGGATTTTTGATTCATGAAGTTTCAAATGTTAAAAAAACTTGAATATCTAATTAGAGATAAGAGAACAAGCAAAGACAAAAAAATTCTCAAAAGAAAATTGAATTCAGATAGTGCAAACATTAAGTGGTACCCAAAAAGTGAAAAATTGACATAGGCTTTTTTAGGGTGTGTTGAGTGCTCAACAGGTTATAAAGTTTATATATTATAAAGGAGGTTTCCCCCTTGAAGTGGACTGAATTTTATTGATTTATTATCATTTATAAGGCATTGGGTCATAAAAAATAGGGCCACGAACTTGATTCCTGGAAGGCATTTGATAAACCTTGAAGAGACCTGGGCTAGGTGAATGTAAGGGAAAATATCTACCAGTATTAGAGTGAAGGAGAGTGACCTTCAAATCTTGTTGAGAACCTGAGAGAGATTCCTTAGTGGTATCATGGGTTGGCCCAGGGGTGGCTAAAAGTCTAAGAGTGAATGCATCTTAGCCTATGGTTGGGTGGAAAGGCAAACAACCATAGTCATTTGGTCGACTATCAACTGTAATAGATAAGTATTTCATATACTATGTGTAATTGAATTGAAATGCATCATTGAATGCTTGTACTTATGCTATACATATACATACTTGATTCGTAGTGACTATGCTTATTATATTTTCAAACTCCTGAGTTTAAGTGACGGTAGGATGGAAAGAACGGTGCATGCCCTGCACCACTGAATACAAGCATTCTGTAATGTTATGAGATAAAAAGATTGAACTTAATTTTATGATTCCTGCATGCTCAATATATATATATATATATATATATATATAGATATAGATATATATCGTTGTGATGGGAAATCTGTGAATGGAAATTAGGATCATAAGTTAATAGTTGAATGTAAGGGAAAGAGCCCAAAGAAAAATCCTTGAATTTTCTAAGTCCTGAATCTTTTGAAAAACCATGTTTTGAGCTCGAAGGAATCATAACCATTGGACCGGTGGAGTGAATAGATCCAGACCCTCCATCGGGACAGGTTACCATGCCTGTAGAGAATGTACCTGAGTTAATCTAGATCGTTAATCGGGGATTAACCTCTATTATAGATCGTTGTGGTCTCATTTAAGCAATATTTTAAGGAGAGGTAACGTCAGAATGATGTACCATAATGACATGAAATGCCAACGTATCTAGAAGTTGATAGGTATCAACCTGTGAATGGAAACATGTAATTGTTCGGTGGGTCATAGCGCAGGCCCCTTGGGTGAACTATGTCTTAGCCCTTTGTTTTAGCCTTGCACGTCGGATCAAAATTTTGAAAGATATCGACCATTGATCAGAGTACATATGAGATGTGATATTGGTCATTGATCGACGTGAAAGACCTTAGACACTGACAAAAGGAGGTACATAATTGTATGTCTGTGAGTCCACGAGTCCGCTTAGAGGGAAAAGTTGCTAAGTGTTGAGACTCTTCAAATGAACTTATGAAGGGAATAATTCTGCATTCATGTGTCCATGAGTCCACATAGATGGAAAAATAATGTAAGTGTGAGAATTTTCGGGTAGACTTATGAAAGGAAAAATTATGCATTTATGAGTCTTCGAGTCCATGAGTCTTTGAGTTCGCGTACATGGAAAAATACTCTAAGTGTTGATACTTTTTGGGCGGACTTAGGAAAGGAAAAATATAAGTGTGAGGCTTTCAGATGAACTTATGAAGAGGAGGTACATAATTGTACGTCCACGATTCCATGAGTCTGCATAGATGGAAAAGTGGCTAAGTGTTGAGCCTCTTTGGATGAACTTATGAAGGGAAGGATTTTGCATTGGGGAGTCCATGAAGGAAAAAAAGGTTAAGTGTTGGGGGCAAGCTCATGAAGAGTATGAATATAGACCATGAGTCTGCAAGACCACCGCCCACGTGTATGTGAATACAACAAGGAGGCTATAATTCCATTAGGATGACATATTTCCATTACTAACGTGATGATGAGTTGACTGGGATTCCACCGTGGTAGGTTAGGCTAGTGCCACGTCAGGACCCAAGTGTTTCCATGTTAGTTGGCATGAAAAATGAAATATTACGTAGATTCCACGTGATAGTAAGAAAGATGTTGTCTATGAAAACCCAAGAACTTTGGGAGTTCATAGCTTTCTTTCCAGAACTCAATTCTGAGTGAATTTACCATCGTTGGAAATGTCTTGACGAGTAAAATATGATGGAGTTGTGATAGAGAATATTTAAGGTGGATAGAAGAAGCGAAACTTTAATACCCCATTCCTTAAAAAAGGTACTTAGGGGACGGATTTGTTACAGAGTCCTCATGGCCATTCTATTAGACCCTCCCCCCTCTTATGTATTGATTTATCCCCCATATTTTTCCATGTCCTCTTAGCAGTTGGCATCACATTTTTATTATTAAAGCATAGAAATAAAATTCTCATATTACATCGCTTGGATATGGATACATATTATATCTACATTAAACATTAATTAAACTAGGGATTATAGTGGGGATGTTAGATTCCCCCTCCCTTGCAATTGTGTGTCGTCTCCAGTGAAAATAAAATTTAGAAAATATATATGCAAATTTACATCACAATACTTAGAAAATAAAATTTTGCAATTTCACAACTCCAACAATAGTTCCAATCATACTCTCTTGTTCCTCCCAACTCTCGTGTTAAGTACCAAATATTTGAATACAACATACCATAATATATCCGCAGAGCAATATAGAAAAATATACACTTTATTATTATAAAACCCTTAGGTTATGGCAACACCATACAATAGATACTATTACGAAAGGGATCCTCTCTTTTTCACTTTCCTCTTCGAGGGGGAAACCTCCTAATGAGATACATGCTCCAAATACAATAATTCTTCTTCTTTTTGGCTCCATTATATAATGCTATGAACCATCGCAAAACATTATATAGGAGGAACCTTCTAAGAAGTCCTCTTACATTTATTATGTTCACATTAATATATCTAACTACTATAGTGGGCCTTATTTAATAATATAGTGGACCTATTCTAATATGTAATGTAGATATAGAGGCAGTGGGGGGCCTAAAGGGCCCATAGTCATAATTTTGGAGTTCATTCAATTTAAGGTGGACTAGGTCCACTATATTATTAAATAAGTCCCACTATGGTAATTATATATATTAATGTGAACATAATAAATGTAAGAGGACTTCTTACAAGGTTCCACTTCTAAAAGGTTCCTCCTCTAGAATGTTCTTAGGTGGTTCGTAGCACTATGTAAAGGGGTTCAAGCAATGTAATGGAGGAAATAATAAGAATAATTATTGTATTTGCAGTGTTTATATCATTAGGAGGTTTCCCCCTCAAAGAGGCAAGTGAATAGGAGAGGATCCCTTCTGTAATAGGATCTAGTGTATGGTGTTGTCGTACCCTAAGGGTTTTATAATAATAAAGTGGATAGTTTTCTATATTTATGTGGATATATTGTGGTATTTTGTATTCAGGTATTTGGTACTTAACAATTGGTATCAGAGAACTTTCTTCTGCCACAAAAGGGGCAATTTGTTTTCTCTATTTTTGCATATTTTTTCAAGGAAATAAAAGATCGTCGTGACGCTCTAGAAAACATTTGTACCTTTTTGTGTGGAATTTGCATAAACTTGGTGTAGATATGAGTTCCTCTAGGAGAAACAACCAAATTCGAAAAAAAAAAAATTGAAATGGAGTCTGGAAAGCGAAGATATCATCATTTTAAAATTTGTTCATTTTTTGATATTTTCCGTGGACGACCGCGCAATTTTGATAATTTTTGTAGCACTGGGGGATGAATTTTCCCAAAACAATTCTAGTGATGATTTCCTCTCAAAAATATCCCACAACAAAAAACAGTCCAAATTGGATCTCTGGAAGAGAAGATATCGTTGATTTAAAATCGGTCATTTTCTAGGGTCTCCTTATGATGACAGTGGAACTACATAGCTCATAACTTTTCACAAAGTGCTCAGACTGCTACCAGATCAATGTCATTGGATAGATCACTTTAATATATTTATTTTGGTATATTATATGTGGTTTTTTCAATGGATATTTTCTCTCAAATCCTTATGG
Source organism: Picea sitchensis (assembly GCA_010110895.2). Lineage (NCBI taxonomy): Eukaryota > Viridiplantae > Streptophyta > Pinopsida > Pinales > Pinaceae > Picea > Picea sitchensis. The sequence continues at coordinate 43,529 of SNQJ01S0092341.1, forward strand.
GAGTTCTATGGAAGTTTGAATCCCTTGGGAACCATATGCAAGATGGTCTACAAGACATCAGGGACAATTGTCACAATATTCGAAGGTCCTTGGATAAAATACATTAGGGATATATTATGGTAGAGATCGGGGATGAATATAATCAAGAAGTATATTCTTGGTATGATTTTGAGGCCGATTTTGAGGATTGGTATATGGACAGTTGGAATTTTTGGGATGACAACCACTTCTGTCTTCTATTTGATGACTCTACTCCACCTCATGTAGAGCACCTATTGGAGAGTAGACAAGATCCTTTCATGCATATTAATATTCAATTTTATTATTCTCCAGTCTTAGTGGATGATGTTTTATCCAGTTCTCCATATTTGGATCCGCATGACGAGTGTCAATTTTTGGAGCATCATTTCAACTGCCTATTGAGTTCCAGTATCTTCAGCGTGGATTTCACCTGAGCACTTGGACATGGCACCCAGGTTTATAGTGGAGGTTGGACTACTTCATTATGGTGGCTCGCATTTCTACATGGGGCCTTGGTTCACCAACCTACTTCAACACTATGGCCCACACTTGTCCATAGGACCCTGGTATATGGTTGTACATCCTCATAAAAAGTGTTGAGGACAACGTTTTCACAAGGGGGATGGAATCTAGTGTATCTAGAGAGGTATTGGGTGGGGGTGAAGGTGTTATGAAATATTTCTCCTGAGGATAGGTGAAATATCCCATGGATTACTAGATCCCTATACCAAGATAGAAACACTACAAATGGAAACTAACATCCCTTTAAAATCATTTTAACCAATCAGAAAGAGAGAAGGAGAAAGAGCATGATGTAAAATTTTTCAAAGTTTGTCCTCGTCACTTCCAATCTGTGAGATTGATATTCAAACTACTTGTCACAACTTGATACCTGCAATGGGAAGAAAAGAGAAATGACTATCTCCTACTCTAGTTTATTAGGTAAAACAAATTCATCTATGAAGATTGAAGCAACAGTAGATAAGAATATGCAAGAATACACAATATTGAAGGAAATAGTCCAAGTATATTCAAATGAGAACCAAAAGAGAACACTTAAATACCATGATTGATGTAAGAGAAACCTCTCCAATATCTCCTCGTCCACCCCCTTGGATTAATATACAAAGATCAAAATCATGATACTTTGACTGATTACCTCCCTCCTTTCACCTTGGAAATCCCTCAATATATAGTCTTGAGAGGCACAACCACCATGAGAAAATGAGGGATATGGTTGAGGATACAGCTCCTTTAGTTTTGGATCAGATCCTAAGTTGAAGCCAAAGTATGGGGGTCAAACATAACCAACCCTATCTGAGAGAGATGGCCCACAGAATTAGGTGGAGGAGATCCCCCTTTTCCCTCAACAATAATGGAGCTCCCCCATAGTGAGATACACCCATAACATGGTAGAGGGGGCACCATGGCCCTCCCCCATCATGGACATGGGGGCGCCACCATTCAAAAATGCTCAAAACAAGGTCAAATTTTCCAAGGAAAAAGTGTGTTTTGACCTTGAAATGATGGTTTTCCTCCTCCCATATGATTTAGTGGTCATGGACAACTATTTTCATAGTACCAAGGGGTGGAAACACCTAACAAAGTGAATGTGACACTTGGGAAGGTGCATATAAAACTTGTGACAGTGCATGCGACACTTACCAAGTGCATATGTCACTTTGCGACACTTATGACACTTAGGGTGAGATACCTAGGTGTGAAATTATGGTGTGTAACATATTCCCCCCTAAAGTGTGAGGTCAAAAGAGAAATTGATGGTTGAAACACTTTACAAATTATTCAATGCAAGGATGTTGGAGTCGGAGAACCTGGCAGAAGCTGTGAACAATCATCAAATAGTATTAATATATGTTCCATTTATGAGGCAGGCATACCTATGCTTGGAATATGATATGAATCAAATAATGACCACCGACCAATACACTGTGGATCCATAAAAATACTGACTAAGGATTTGGCCACCAAAGATACAATGTGGATCCATACCTCCATGACATGAACTGATCACAACCATGAAAAATACATAGTGGAGCTATGATATGACAAAACATAACCATGAATCAATCAATGTGGATCTATGTGGATTCACTTCTAGAAGGTTCCTCCTCTAGAATATTCTTAGGTGGTTCATGGAACTATATAGAGGGGTTCAAGCAATGTAATGGGGACAATAAGAGAAGTTTGTATTTGGAGCGTGTAGCTCATTAGGAGGTTTCCCCTTCAAAGAGGAAACTGAACAGGAGAATATCCATTCCATAATAGGATCCATTGTATGGTGTTTCCCTACCCTAAGGGTTTGATAATAATAAATTGGATATTCTTCTATATTGTTGTTTGAATCTTTTTGGTGATTTTATTATTTAGATCTTTGGTACATAACATTGTAGACTCAAGGAATGCACCATTGGTTTATCATGGTTAATCCAAGGAATGTTACATTCATTTATCAGGGTCCCCAAAATAGTTGGCCAGGATTTTGAGATGTGGTTCCAAAACTCTAACTTCTCAAAACAGAGTCTTGCATTCTTTTTTCTTCAAAATTGTCAAACATTTGCGGGTATTATTCCTAAATGCTTTCTGCATTCTCTCACTTAACATATTTAGGACTGTAACAGTTCCATTGAAACTTTACTAGCCCTATGTATTTGTTCCTAAGAACTTTGAATTTTCGGTTCAGGATGTGTAACGGTTCCACCCAGAAATCCCCTTCGTGCTCCACCTGGATCACATTCCAAGCAATTATGTGGTTAGGGTCAGGCACATATTTATTTAATAAAGATACATGAAATACATTATGCTCTCTCATGGATGTATGAAATGATAGCATGTATGCAACTGGCCCTATCTTTTCTAATATTTCAAAAGTTCCATAATATCTCATTGCCAACTTTGGGAAACTTCCTAATATTAGAGAACTTATTTTTTCCTTCACTTTTAAAAATACATGATTGCCCACTTTAAAATATATAAACACTCTAATCTTATCTGCGTAACATTTCTGCATATTCTGGGAAGCCTTTAAATTGTTTTTGAACTTTTTCATCTACTCTTTCGTTTCCTTTAAAAAATATGGCCCAACAATTGCTTTGTCCGTTGGGTTATCCCAACCCATTGGTGTGTTACACTTCTTGCCATACAATGCTTCAAACTGACTCATTTTTAATGAGGCTCGACATCCATTATTGTATGAAAATTCCACTAAGTGGAGATAATCCCCACACTTTGATGGTTGATCCATCACATATGTTCTGAGAATATCTTCAATTATTCTATAATTCCTCTTTATTTTCCCATATGACTCTGGGTGATACGTTGTAGTGAGATTTAGATTTGTCCCAAATCCTTAAAAAAACCCTTCAAAAAATTGGAAGTAAACTTTAGATCTTTATTTGAAACTACTGGCTTAGGCACCCCATGTATCCTGACAACTTCTTTCATATAGATATCCACAATATTTGATGTCGTGTGCGTAGTATTCACTGGAATAAAATGTGCTACCTTAGTTAATTTATCCACCACCACCATGATGGAATCATGTTGCTTCACTTTTCTGGATAGCTTAGTAATAAAATCCCCTATAAAAACTTCCCACTTCCATTCTAGAATGAGAAATGGTTGTAATAACCTCGCCATATATTTGTGTTTGGTCTTCAATTTTTGGCACTCTACACGTCTAGCTATGTAATTAGCCACTTATTTCTTCATTCCTTCCCAAAAGTATTGGCTTATTACAACTGCAATTATCTTTTGACATCTTGGGTGCTCAACATATGACACATTGTGCATTTCCTTAAGCACTACATTTTCCAGCTCATTGGAATTCGACACATATACTTTTCCTTTGTACTTGAGAATTCCATCTTCTTTCAACTCATAAAAATTAAGTTTCTGCTGAAAATGACCTTGTTGTAATGTTTCTTTTATTTTCAAATAATGTAGATCTAAATTTGTTGTTGCAATAATGTTATATTTCAAATCAATCATGTACATACTAATGGCTGCAATATGCCCTTCAAGATCTCTCCAGTTGAGTGCATCAGCCACTTGAATTTCCTTGTCTTCGATGTGCTTAATTTCAAATTCATACTCACTCAGAAATTCAAGTCATCTAGTTTATTTGGCATTTAATGTGGGTTGTCCAAACAAATGTTTCAGACCACAACAATCTTTCCATGGCTCAAATTTCCTCCCCATAAGGTAATGTCTCCAAATTTTTAATGCATGTACAATTTTTGTTAACTCCAAGTCATGGGTAGCATAATTCCTCTCATACTCTTTTAATTTTATGGACTCATAGCTTACCACATGATCCTTTTGACTGAGCACTCCATCTAGCCCTTCCTTGCATGCATCATTAGTACCAGGGATGATTTTAAAGAGGGAAATTTATTTTAAAATGTAGAAACCTCGACGAATCTTACTAATCCTTCATATGCCAACTATAAATGTTTGGTGATATTTTTGTAAAAATATTCAAATTTCTAAGGATTTTATATAGTTTTTATAAAATTTTGGCAATTTTTAAGGTAAAATAATTTTATCCTATAGAATTTGGGCGAATCATTTTTAAAATAGTGAATCTTTATTTTGGAAAAACCATGGAAAATTAGCCCATGAGCGAAATTTAGCCCCTAAAATCATCCCTAAGATTCATTACACACAAAAAAATATTCATTTGGATCCGCAATCTTTAATATTAGTATACTTGTCAATATTTCCTTCAACTATTGAAAGCTCTCTTCACACTTGGAATTCCATTCAAATTTCACTCCCTTCTTTTGCAAAGAAGTGATTGAGCTTCCAATGTTTGAGAATATTTTGATGAATATTCGGTAATAAATGGAAAGAATCATGAATGATCTGACCTCTATCACATTTATTGGTGTTGGTGGTCCTCTAATGGCCTCTATATTTTTAGTATCCACTGCTATTCCTTCTACTAAAATTATATGCCCCAAGTAGTGAATCTTTTTTTGATTAAAAAATGCACTTACTTAGCTTAGCATACAATTTGTGTTCTCTTAAAACTTGCAACACCATTCCAAAAATTTTCGCATGTTCCTCTTCTAAATTATATTAGACAAGTATATCACCTATAATCACAATCACAAACTCGTACAGGTTTTCCCTGAACACTCCATTCATTAGGCACATGAAAACAGTTGGGGCATTTGATAGTCCAAATGGTACTACCATGAATCATAATGCCCATATCTTGTCCTTAATGTTGTCTTGATATTGTCCTCACTTGATGATATCTTGATATCAAGTCAATATTGAAAAACATTATTTCACCTTTCAGCTAATCAAATAAGTCATCAATTCTTAGAAAAGGATATTTTTTATTTTTGGTGACCTTATTTATCTAACTAAAATCAGTACATAGCCTTAAGGTTCCATCTTTATTCTTCACAAAAATAATTGGGGCTCCCTAAGGTGACACTCTTGGATATATATGACCCTTCTTTAACAATTCTTCAAGATGCATCTACAACTCCTTCAAATCTGACATACCCATTATGTATGGTGTCTTGGACACTGGGGCAACTCCTGGCACCAAATCAATGGAGAAATTCATGTCTCTTTGGTATAAATCCTGGTATTTCCCTAAAAATGTCTTAAAAATCCATCAAGACAAGATTGTGTTCAACGATTTCCACTTTATTTTAGGTTTCTTCTTACATATGGCCTGCAAAAATATGACATCCCTTCTTGAAACACTTTTTCAACCGCATAGTCAAAATCTCTCTAACAACTACAACTATTGGAATGAATTTAATATTTCCTTGATTCCCTTCTTCATCAAGACATGTGATTGTATTGTTGTAAAAATCTAGGATAGCATGGTGTTTTTCCCACCAATCCATGCCAATTAGACAATCATATGAACCCAACGGTATGATGTTCACATCCACCTTTGTGTTGAATCCATTTGTGTTTATTGGACAATATTTAACTACATCAATGATTTTCCTCTTAGCTCCTATGGCTAACTAAACTAACTAAGACTTCCTATGCTTACTCCTTTCTAGGTGAAATATTTAAAAAATGTTAGATTTTATGTAATTATGGCTTGCTCTAGAATCAATTAAAATTGTTATGGACTAGTTATCAATCTTACCTTCCACTTTAATCCTGCGAGATTGATACTGCACTTGTTTGTTGTCCAAGGCTGCATAAATCCTTGGTATGTTTCATCCCAAGTCCTCCACTTCTTAAACCTTATGAATGTTGTGGACAGTCCTCACGATTTCTCCTTTATGAGGGAAGTCCCTATATAAGTGATTTCCCTCACATCCCCAACATTGTATAGGTTTCTATCTTGGACTTTTCCCAAATGAATATGTAATCTTGTGTTCATTTTGGGTTGACTAACCTTGTTTATTTTCTTCGGAGCTGTTCTTGAAAAAGAGTGGCTTCAAACCTGTATATCTTTGGTCATTTTCCCCTTCATGTTTTCATTCCAAACGTTTTGGAAAACTGGCCTTCCTCTGCTTTTCTCTCCTTATGGATTCTTCCAAAGTTTTGGTGTTATCATGTTGATCTTTTCATTGTAGGAGGGTAACCCACTTAAAAACCTTTGGATTTTAACTTTTTCATCATTTATGAAGTCAACATACTTTAGAAAATGAAAGAATATGTTCTCATATTCATCCACTGGCATGCTTCCCAACTTTAGTTCAAATAACTCTTTCATCTTCCTTTCATAGTAATGCCCAGAAAAATATTTCTATTGGAAATATCCTTTGAACTACCTCCATGAGATCCTCTTCTCATCAAGGTCCTTGGCTTGCTTAAGTTGATCCCACCACATGGTTATTTTTTCCTTGCAACTGGTAGGTTATAATTCTATCCTCTACCTGGTAGGGGTAATCATGCAGCTGGAAATATTTATTCATTTCCAATAGTAAGGCCTCAACCTCTTCCCCTTTCCTATGCTCACCATTGCAATTTTGTGGATTGATCTTCCTGAGTTCTCTTTTCCAAATGTCTGTCTCATGTATTCTCCTTTGCCTTCTGAAGGAGACACACTTGGGATGCTCCGTGACCCTGAATTTGCATGAGTACTTCTGGTGGATTGACTCGGAGAATGATGGCACATGTTCATGTTTCTTGACTTCTTGTCATTCTCGTAGCCATCCCCTTTGTTTTGGGATATAGATGATGTCACTTGTCTTGCAATATCTTTATGCTTATTTCCAAAGTATCTTATGACTTGCTTATGAAACATATTTATAATATGAAGTATCTCTTCCTAAGCCTGCATAATCCTTTCATTATCTTCTCTATAGCTCTGCACTTCCCTATGAAGAATTCTCATAGTTACAGGCTCTTCCCTTTCTCTTCTTCCATTTGACATTGTATCATCATTTTCCATGTTTATATGTAGACTTATTATCTCTTCCTCATGGTTGTAATATCCCTAAGCATATTCCATAACGCTAGTCCTCAAATAAGAACTAAAGTTGTTTTCATATACCTATAATTATGCAAGAAATGTGCATGTAATAATTATTGTTAGAACATGCATAGCATAAAACATTTCATTAATTAGAATACAAGCTATTCTCCATATAAATTTATGAAGAACACATTGAACCAAATCAAAATATGATTCCTTAGATGCATTCATCTCTGAAACAACTTTCCAACAACTATACTTGTAACATCTCAGTTTTAACCCTTATGAACTAAGAATGTATTATGTAATTATGACTTAGATTGGTGTGCCAATAAAGTTGAAAAGGGCCCAGAGTGCCTAGGAAATGTAATACATATATATACATTAATAAAATACATTGTTGGTTGCAAGACAGAAAAGGGAAAAAGAGATAGGGGGATATGATTCCATGAGAGAGGGGGGCTTGAGGGGATAAGTCTTTTTATTATTATTTTACTTTATCCATAATTGATTTTATGGAGAAAAGGGGTTACATGAGCTTCTTGGGTGGGAGGCCATGTGGCTCTTGTCTTCGAGTAATTATTTAAACATCCCTTGGGGGGTTTTTTTGGGGTTCTTCTCCCTAGTTCTTCTCATTCTTCTTCTTCTTCTATCCACTCATTCTTTCATCACTCATCCCTTCTCATTCCTGATCTCTTGGGGGGAGGATGGAAAACCAAATTAGTGGAAATGAGCCATGGTTTTTGGTTGTAATGATTGCTGGTGTATTCCAACCATGAGTTAGTGCCTGCATGTCTGAGATGCTTGGCATATGTTAAGTTTCTCTCATAGCTGCAAGTCCTGAGAGTCCTAGAATGGAGATTCTTGACCAGAGGCATTGGAGCCCTGGAAGGAGATGGAAATCTTGAGGGACTGCGTGGTAGAGAAGGGGGTCCATTCTTTTGGGTTGTGCAGGCTGGGTAGAAGAGACCTGGTGTACTTTGGATTGTTGTGAGTGCTGAAAAATCCTGTGAGAGATTGAGTGTTGAATGGTTTGGGAGAGCCATTTCTATATGGTTGTAATATATTACTAATGATTCCAAGAGGGAATGGATTCCTGTGTGCATGAGATTGATGGAAGTTCAGATAGAACTGTCCATAGCTAAGAATACTTGGAGTTTTCAGTAGGGAGATTTCCTGACCAGTAGAAGTGGAGCCCTGGAGAGAAATGGGACAACCTAAGGGACTGCATGGCAGAGAAAGGTGTAAATTTCTTTGGGTTGTGCAGGTTGAGGGGGAAAGAGATATGGAAATTAGGATTTGTTGTGTGGTTGGGAAACCTGAGAGCTAGTTATCCAACTGTTGTGTGTTGCATATTTTGCCTAGCACCCGTCCTTGTGGATTCATAGCCCTGGCTCGGGGGTGACCTGTTGTTGAGAGTAAAAGAACATCAGTGTTTATGGTTGGGAGAAACGTCCTTGGTCTGCAGCCAGTTGGTGAATGTTTACTTGAAAGATAAGTGTTCTATGTGTTTTCTGTATAATGTTATTTCGTTGTGTATTTAATTATCTCTGAGATATGTATTTATAATGTGCTTATCTGTTGGTTATTTTTTTGCATGACATGTTGTTTGTTTCTTTTATATTGTAGCATGGATCTTGTTTTATGCATGTAATTTTCATGCCTCTTATTTAACTTATAAGTGATTCGAATTGAGATAAGTCACTGTGAAGTGACTCCCTGGACTAAAACGTGTGTCTCCTGTGGGTGGTTGGGTGTGTTGCAGTCGGATTAAGTGGGGTAGCTCATCCTATGGGTGGTTGGGTATGTTACAAATTGGTATCAGAGCTTCTTGTTGAAACACTAGGATGGTATGGGTCAAGTATGTTGGCAAAATTCTCATGCTTGAGATCGATTACGACCTTGAAGTCAAAAATATTAGGAGGAATGGCGTTTCAGAGTTTGCACAGAATCCAAAGCATCAGAGATCCTTGAAGGGGATCATGGGATTGTGACCATGTTGATACTGAGAGGGGGGTGAATCAATATCAAGTACAATTTAAAACTTTTTTCAACTTATACTTAAACCATTCAACTATATCCAATGAGAAATGAACAATAATATAAGAGTTACACCAATACACCACAATACACC
>SNQJ01S0092342.1:2386-26573 GCA_010110895.2 Picea sitchensis
CAGTAGAAAGTGCCCTAATGGAAATGCATGTCCATGCTTCTATATAGCTCCAAAATTAGTGATATAAGTTTTGGAGTGAATTTATTAACATTTTGAATCTATCTATATCATCTGAAGTGCATTTTCAAATGAAAAAGGACTTCTACATGGAACCCAAATTCAATAACTTTTGTAAAATGGATGGTAAAACTATATTACTATAAAATGCACACCTAGGAATCACATGACCTCCAAATTGAGTGATAAAAGTTGAGGAGTTTGTATTTTATCATTTTACATATATTAATACTTTTATTGTGCATTTTGAAACAAAAAACCCTCTACTGTGCATAAAGGTTAAAAACTACTTTGTAAATGCAAAAAATTGCATAAAGGGAAAAATGCTTAAAAATGCATGAAACCAAGGCATGATGAAAATGCACACCTGGGTCTTAACATTCCTGCAATTCCCATATGTATCAGACATATGGAATTTAAAGGGGATCAATGGATGGATTCAGAAGAACACTACAATAAAAAATACAAGGTAATCCTATTACATCTTCATAAAACACTTAGGACAACTTCATGCTTAATACATTCAACTATATCATAATATCACATAGGTAAAAATTAATGTACATGAAAAATTACTGAGTAAAATCCTCCTTTAGGGAGTTGGGTGAGTGCCACTCAATTTGACTTGTCTTCCCAATGGTAATTTAGAAATTTGACACAATCTTTTCCAATCTTTTCCCACCAGATACTTATGATCATTCGAGTTTCTAACTGCCTCATCCAAATTAGTGTATTGCTCATAAACTGGGGGAGGTAATTTCTTGAAAATCATTTTTAGATTGTACAACATCTCAAAATCTCCTGCCAACAATTCTACCACATCTTGCCCCTTCAAAGTTCCATCAAGCTTTTCGAACTTGAAGTCGTTGTTCCTTTTGTATTCTAATAGCTTTTGATAATTGCTCATTGGATACAAATCACCATTTGCATTCCAAAATTATGGTAATCCATGCTTAATGACATCACTAAAAATATTATTAAAGTATAGGTTTCCCTCATAATCTCGTGGCACTTAGTTTTTCGCATTTTGCAGCAATATCCTTTTTGTAGTGACTCTTTTAGCATCCATTACAATGTTATTTCTTTCATTGACTTGCAAATCCTTCAACTTCTCTTTAGTTCTGTTGTTCAAGAACTTTATTATATCAACTGCCAAATTAGGTTTATTCTCCAACTCATTTGTTGTTCCTTTTCTGTCTTTCAGTACTATGGTGATTGAATCAAGTTCAGCATGCACCAGGGTAAAATAAGACCAATTCTAAAAATGTGTATTAGTTATATTGTCCCAAATGATATGCTTAGCTCCTTGCATGGTTGATCTCCCTGTCACCCTTGCCTTCATTTTATTTTCTTCCTTCTGAGCTTCCTCTTTAGCATCATTGATTTGGGCCAAATATAGTTCTCTGATCTTCATCTGATATTTTAGTTCTACTACCTTAGCATCTATTTGTTTGAGTTGGTTTGTCACTGTATCCAACTCGATCTCCTTCACACTCAAATTAGCCATGACTTTTGATAAGCCCTATGTTGGATCTAATGCAGCAGTTTGCATTGCAGTTGACTTGGATGCTTCCAATTGTTGAGTTTGTTGCTCTTTCGAGGTTTCAATTTCAGTTTGTGGGCATTCTATGATCTTTCTACTTTCCAATAATTGTTGTCAAAGATGTTCCTTTTCCTCATGACTAGCCTGCAGCTCTAGAGTCTGAATATGTTGTACATCAGGAACATTTAGCGTTTTCTTAAGAATATTAATCTCGTTATCCTTCTCTTTGATTAGGTCTCCTACAACAGTCGAATTTTTAGGATTTTATCCAAGGGAAACAATCGTCCTCTCCAACTGATTAATCTGAATTCTATTGGCTTTAGTGGCCACTCTCTCCTGTGTCAACTGCTTCTCTATTTTGATTACCATATTTTTCATCTTCCTTTAACTGACAGAGGATTGCAAGACCCCCTCTATACAAGATATCATGTGTTTTTTGGTGCAATTCAATCATATCCATAGGGTGGATATCCCAAAGATTTACTCTCATTTGAGTGGCTTTGTAATCTGCAGGAAAAAGAGGTTTAAGTGCTTGTGAATCTATGTTAAGCCCTAAATAGTGGCACATTACCCCTTAATTGGGGAATATTACATTAGTATTGTTATTTTATTTATGTCGGCTTGGGTCCATTAGTTGTAATTGTACCTCATATTCTCCTATATATACCAAGGAGACCTCTTCATTTGGAATCATCTTGTATTTGTGAATTCATATGATGTATAAGGAGGTTGCTCCATCGAAGAGGCTTAGTATCTGAATTTATCTCTTTTTTAGGGTGTTGAGTACTCATTCTGAGGTGTTTATGATATTTTTATATTTGGTTCCTAACATTTGGTATCAGAGCTCAAGGTCTTGGGGTTTTGCTGCTGCATCTGAGACACCTTGGCATTTTTGCTATAACTTTTTTTTTCTGGGACGTTTAAGAAGGAATTCTTTGGGATATGTTTATCAGACGAATCAAAGTACTTGTGGTTAAAATATCAAATTCTGTGGATTTATACTTTCGGAGATATATCCCATGGAATATTGGATTCCTGAATCATCCTCAATTTAGTCATTGCATAATTTTCGCTATAACTTTGTTTATGTGATGATTCAGACCGTGAAACATAGACGATATTCATAGGAATTATCATGGTATCAAGGGTAACAATTTAAGCTTTCGAGTCATCCTAATTTTAGAGATAAACCCTGTGTAAGATAGGGTAGCTGACTCGTCCTATTAACTAGTCGCAAACAGGTGTTCCAGGTAAAACAGTGATATCTTCTTCAATGAGTATCCAAATTAAGTGAGAGAAGTTGTATTGGACAGTGGACAGTGTATAGTAATTTTTGTGCAAGTTGTAGAATAAGATATCATATATTGTGTGCTTGGCACACTTTACAATTACGCTCTCTTGGAAAGGCCAAAAATAAGCAAGGCATGGGGAAGTCATCATAAATTCCACTTGGCACACTTTACAAGTATGCTCTCTTGGAAAGGCCAAAAATAAGAAAGGCATGGGGAAGTCATCATAAATTCCACTTGGCACATCCAATTTTGATGAGACCTATGGCACTGCAGAGAGGACATATCAGAGAACTACAGAACGAAATTTCAGACCTAGAAGGGCCGAAATTGTAAAGTTACAATAGAAGAAAGGTCAGCTAGTAGAACAACCTCCAAATCAAGGTTTAAAAGGTGCATTGTTTTTGGAAATTTGCATATCTTTTGACAAGAAGATCCAATTGGGGTGATTCAAAAAGTAGAATAAAGTGGGATAAAAGGAGTATCACATAAATCGGATAGAAACTTAGGGTTTTTTTAGGCACAGACTTGTTCTGGCATCTCTAAACGTAGGAGTTGTCATTACTAGTCAACACTACAACCCGGGGACTGTCTGGTTCTTCTACGTACCTAGAGTATATAGGAAGGCCCCTTTCAAACGGTTGTGCATTAGAAAAAACTATTATGGATTTGACCTACCACGTACCTAGCGTATATCAGGAGACCCCCTAGAATCCTGAGACTTACCGAGTAAGCCTTTTGGTTGTCTTGTTGCTATAGTTCACTGAGAATAATACTCGGGGAGATCACTCTCTGGTACAAGGGTAGTCTGATAGTAAGACTAAGGGCATGGTCAAGCCTCGTTATTTAATGCATTGAGATATTGGGCTTAGTATTATTGTTGGACCCTGCATGTATATCAAAGAGCCAAAGCACCTGACACACCCTTGTCTATGAGGACCTCTACCTAAGCCAATTAGGAATTCCTACCTTACAGTGATACTTGGCCAACATGACACCAAAAAAGGGAAATTCTACACCAAATAAGCCTTCAGACAACCCTACTTGGACTCTTGATGAAGGTGAAGAAATGCACAGGGACATAAATTATTTACAAAAGAAGGCAGTAACAAAAGATGAACTACAAGGGATTATGGATTTAATTGAAGCTAAGCTGGAAGTGATAATGGATACTAATATGGATGGTTTAAAAGGGGAGATCATGGAAGGATTAAAAAAGTTTATAATAGAGAGGCCACCTGAAAGTGACAATGTATCCCATGAAATTCATGATGAGGACAAAAGGAAGATGAATCAAGATTGGAGAAACTCCAACTTTGGGTTGAAGACCAACCACTTTCCTAAGATGTAACACACCTGACCCCTAAGTACGATTTCTAGGGATGGGGCATCAAAACTTTTCTCACTTTAATCGTTTTGAATCCCCTTTCAGAGGTCTCCATCCTCTTCTACCCAATTGTATCTTTCTAACGACTGCTACCAGGCTGGAATCTGAGCTCTGGATTGCAAGTTATGGCCTTCTGAAGCTCTTCGGGCGTTAATAGTCAAGGATCACATGGGTCTATCTCATTCGTACCATCTCCATATTCCTACATCCATGGTGGAAGTCCATCCACCCTCCAATCCAATGACGGGACTTGAACCTCATTTAACACAATGACTAGAGGGGAGGTTCGGCGTTCGACGCTTCGACGTTGAACGCCCCTTTTCATTTTTGTGTGCCTATCCCCTAGAGTCTTGAATTGCCACATTCATGAAGGAACACAAAATCTCATCACATGGATATGACCTTCGGACCTTCCAATTTACCTACGACACTACACCCCAAACCTCCAGAGTCCCAAAGTCCTAGACTCCCGAAGGGTTCACCCTTGCACGAGGTGACATATTAAACGTAGCGATAAGGACAGGTGGGTCCCGAGTACTCCACCCACCAATAAGCCAGACAAATATGTGCTAGAAGGGGGGATGACACCTGGCAAGTCAAAGATGACACGTGGACCCTTCAGTGGGTGACACATGTCGCATTTTTAATGGGCACATAGGGACTGTGAAATGTACGAATGCATGTGACACATGGCACGTCAATCATGGGTCCACGTCACCTTGGGTGATGTTAGTGTACCACGTCACTTTGGACTGATGTTCTTCTGATGCCCTTAGATCTCATGGTCGAGACGCGTCCACGTAGATCTATTGATATACAGCCTCTGTTACTTTATAACTTTGTCGTTCAAAGAATTCACTATGTGGTTTCCTCCTTGCTCCCAGAGTGGTGAACATTGGGTTCACCGCCACATGGATTCCAACGACCAGGAAGGATCCCAAAGCGTCCCTAGATCTATGGTTCATGTTAATTCGTAGCTCTGACCTTCGGGGGTTTTGACATTATGGCAACTTCATTCTCCCAAAGTAGGACTTTTTCGAAGTACCATGCGCAAGTCCCTCCACTGGTTGATCATACGGTTAAGAGGGGTTCTCAACGAACTCCCTAGATCCACGACTCATATCAATTCATAACTTCGGCGTTTGGGGAATTTGGTTCTACAACACTTCTATTCTTCCGAAGTAGTCAACGTCGAAATTACCTCGGCGTAGATCCAACGACCAGGGGGACACCCAAATACCCTTGGATCTGCGGCTCGTGATACTTCATAATTGGTAAGTGGGTCAAGGTTTAACGGTGGGACAGGTTTATCGGTCACGGTTAGCGAAACTGCCAAACGTCGATCAACCTCGTGGTTAATCGTGTTAACATGTTGCCTTCGGTCGGTTTGCAAATGGTAGGGTCATAACATATCGGAGCTCCGAACTCTTGGAGTTCCGAAGCCAGAAAGGCTTAGCTCCTTTCAAGCCTAGCACAGGGTTCCCAAACCTTGGTCCCATGGGTCCTCCAAAGATTCTCATGGGATACACGTTAATCTCTTAGTCATGAATTGGTTAAGGAAATGGACATGATCCCTTCGTCATACAGGTGAGGGATCTGAAGGAGGCGCCTTCCTTCCATAAGGTTCGATCTTAGTATTCACATGAAGGTGATTTCAAGAGGTCGACGTGACTTAAGTATTCTAGTTAACTCGACCCCGACTATCTCATGGACTCACGGCCCATAACTCTCTAGTTGTTAAGCTGAGGAAAACAAAAGACCATTCAAAAGCATGTTTTCATAGAAAAAAAAAAGAATATTTATACNNATTCAATCATCGTTTCCATTTCAGTACACAGAGTATGAAAATACTTATCAGAAACCAGAGATCGTGAAGCAACCACTGAAAGGGGTGCCTGTTTCCACCCAACCATAGGAAAAACCACTGCTGAACGGATTTACCGTTGGCCACCCCCTACCTAAACCATGATGCTCTGAGAGAGACTTTTCCTTCTTGCTCAACGATAGTCACGGACGGAGGTTACTCTCCTCCTCCCACTGGACCTTAGCAAACAATTTCTCTGTAGCAAGCAAGGAGGTCTGCAACAAGTACATCCATAGTCACTCGTCGGCCCTTTTTATCAGCTTGGATTGAAAATGCTTCCAACAACTTCTTGTGCCCAGAATGATCTTATTTCTCAGTTCTCCTTCGAACCAGAGAGTGGAAAGTGCTCTCTTCTCTTCCAGAGATTAGTCTCTCCACTCTGATTCCTCGCAGATCTGTCATTGCCCACCAATTACTTACTTTATTTCCTTCCTCAGCAAGATTGCATGGGTCTGAATCCCCATCTTGTGGTCAGGTCTGGAAGCCTTACAGATGGGTACCCTACCCCATCTCCTCATTAACTCTTGAGGAGGCTTTTCCAACTACTAGCCTCACTGGTAATTCATTTATGGGTCAGAGGATTGTTCTAGGTCTGAGCAATTAACTCTAGTGAGGTACTGGGTTGGTGGGGGTCATCTTAATGATTTTTGGTTCCCCTCACCATCTCTCTCATAGCATCATGATCTATCTTGGAAAACCCCCCTTTTCAGCAGTCAAGCAACACCATCCATATTTAATTAATAACATAAAATACATACATTACCTTTTATAACAAAAGGTTCATCAAACCCAACATTCACACATATTTAGTCTGCCACAGTCTTTTGGCAAGTTATAATTATATTTACAAGCTGGGGGAAATAGGGGTATCACAATCCCCTCCCCCTTAAAGGAACATCCTCCTCAATGTTCTACCTGTTGATGTGCTCTGTATGTACAAAAATAAACAAAAATGGGTATGCATGTTTCATGGCATCCTCCATTTCCCATGTAGCCTCATCTGGACCAAAGTGTTTCCACTGCACCTTGACCTATGCAATGGTTTTTTCCCTGAGTGGGATTTCCTTCTTGTCTATTATGCATTGTGGTTCTAGCAAGAATTATCCCTCTGGTTCCACCTGAATCACAGACCAGTCAATTATATGATTAGAGTCATGTACATATTTCTTTAGTAACGAAACATGGAAAAAATTATGTGCCTTCACTGTGGGAGGAAGTGCAAGTCTGTATGCTACAGGTCCCACTCTATCCAAAATTTTAAAGGGTCCACAATATCGAGGTGCCAGCTTGGCACAAGCTCCCATTCTCAAGGATATTTTCTTGGGTCTAACTCTAAGATACACATGATCTGCTGCTTTGAAATCTCTAGGAGTCCTTTTTCTGTTTACATAGCTCTTCTGTCTATCCTGAGCTATTTTCAGATTCCATTTTATCTGAACTACTTTTTTCTCTATTTCTTTTATCATATCTGGCTCGATTGTAATTTTGTCCATCGGGTTATCCCAACTGATTGGAATATTGCATTGTCTACCATAGAGGGCCTCGAAAGGGCTCATTCTCAATGACTCGTGATAGCCATTGTTGTATGTAGTCTTCCCACTTCTTGGGCGGATGCATCACATGCATCCTTAGCATGTTCTCTAACATTTGGCTTACCCTCTCTGTCTGTCCATCGGTTTGAGGGTGATAGGCTATACTAAATAGCAATTTAGTTTTGAAGCCAACAAATAGAGATTTCCAAAAGGTTGCAGTAAATTTTGTATCTCGGTCAGATATGATTTCCTTAGGCATGCCATGCAATCTAAATATTTCCTTCATGAAAATATTGGCAATATCTATTGCCTTGCAAGTTGACTTTACGGGAATGAAGTGAGCAGCTTTGCTCAATTTGTCCACAACTACCATGATGGCATCATTCGGTTTGGTTGATCTTGGTAACCCTATGATGAAATCCATGGAGATGGTTTCCCATTTCTATAATGGAATTTGTAGGGGCTGCAACAACCCTGCTGGAAGTCGGTGCTCTGCCTTAACCTACTGACATTCTAGACATTTGGCCAAGTAATCAACTATGTCATTTTTTAGTCTAGGCCAATAGAATAATTTTCTAGTGGTTGTGATCATATTCTAATAACCCGGATGACCAGTATATGGTCTTTTGTGTATCTCATCCATGATGAACCTCTTCAAGTCTTCACAATTTGGAATATACAACCTACCTTTGTAAGTTAGCAAGCCATCATTCATCAATTTATAACCCTCATACTTCATCCCTACGATCTCTTGTTCTAAGTATGATTTTACAGTCTTGAAAAATGCATCTATTTCTTGTGCACTTTTGACTCTCTCTTTGACATCTGATTCACAGGTTCTTACAACTGCCAAGTGAATCACTTTCATACTCCTCCTAAGGGAATCAACAACCCTATTTTATTTTCCTTTGATATGTTTGATTTCAAAATCAAACTCACTAAGGAGAGCCATCTATTTAGCTTGTCTAGCATTGGGTTTTGGTTGATCAAACAGATATCTCAACCCACGATGGTCTGTCATAAGCACAAATATTCTACCTAGGAGGCAATGCCTCCACATTTTTAAAGCATGTACTATGGCAGCCAATTCTAGATCGTGGGTCACATAATTGATTTCATGTTCATTCAATTTTCTAGATTCATAGCAAATTACAGGTCCTTCTTACATAAGGACTCCTCCGAGCCCTTCCTTGAAAGCATCTGTACACACCAGGAAGTCCTTATTTGGGTCTGCAATCTTCATCACAGGTGCATTGGTTAGAAGGTATTTCAACTCTTGCAATCTATCTTCACATTCTGAGGTCCAAATGAATTCAACTCCCTTTTTCTGAAGGGAGGTGATTGGGCAACCAATCTTAGAAAATCCCTCTATGAACCACCTATAGTATCCTACTAGGCCCATAAAGGATCCGATATAGGATACATCCTTTGGGGTAGGCCAATCCATAATGGCTATGATCTTGCCAGGATCAACCGCCACTCCTTCTTCAGAAATAACATGGCCTAAGTAATGGACTTGTTTCTCGAAAAAGACACACTTACTAAATTTAGCATAGAGTTGGTGCTCTCTTAGCACTTGGAGCACTAGCTTGAGATGTTCTTCATGGTTTTCCCTAATCTTGGAATAGATTAGGATATCATCAATGAAAACCAATATGAATCTGTCCAATAACTTATTGAGTACATTATTCATTAACCACATAAAAGTGGTTGATGGATTGGTAAGTCCAAATGGAACCACCACAAATTCATAGTGACCATATCTTGTCCTAAAGGTTGTTTTGTGGATGTCTTCATCCTTAATCCGGACTTGGTGGTATCCAGACCTCAAGTCAATCTTAGAGAATATGGTAGCACCCCTTAATTGGTCAAATAAGCATCAATCCTTGGCAAGGGATACTTATTCTTGATGGTCATCATATTGAGATGTATGTAGTCTATGCACAACCTGAGGGTGCCATCCTTCTTTTTCACAAACAAGGTCGGTGCTCCCCATGGGGACACACTAGGCCGAATGTAGCCCTTGTCCAGCATCTCCTTTAGCTATAGTTTGAGCTCAACTAGCTCTGGTGTACTCATCCTATAGGGCGTTCTAGATACTGGCACCGCTCCGGGTACAAGTTCTATTGAAAAGTCAATATCTCTTCTTGGAGGTAGACCTAGTACCTCTTCTGGAACCTCATATTTATACTCTCTTAATATGGGATGGTCCTATAGGCTTGGTTTACCTTCCTCGACAAAGTTTAACACTTGTATTGCATATAAAGGGCATCCTTTTCTAAAATACTTATTCACTTGAAGGGATGATATTTGTCTCACTGAGACATGCTTTTGAATTCCTTATAGGGTTATTTTGTAAGTTTTAAACCTGTAAAGTAAAGCAATGCATATAGATTCTTAAGCAAAATAGAATTTAATCAATGGCTCATACACAAAGTACACAAATATTTTATTCTGAAAACCCTCAACCGGGAAAACCTTTCTTATATTCATTATATAAAATTTCACCAATCACCATAAAATATATACAATGTTTTTAGGTATTCCGTAGATACCAAAACCCTAATCCCTTAATTCAGGATTAATTTAGAAAACCGGAAAATTTAGAAAACCCGCTAAAAATAGCAAAAACCACCCACACACACACATGCAAAGAATATAACACATACCCCACATTCTCCCACTCGTTGTTTTCTTTGCATCCAGGGGTCCAGGGGATTATATAGTCAACAATCCAGGGCAACAATACCCATTGTTACTCTACACCAGTAGTACTTTTATGTGCTCACAGACTTTGTCAATGAATCAACAACATTCTTCAAAGTGTCAACCTTTTCCAGCAACACCTTCTTTTCCTCAACCATGTCTCTCACAAAGTGATATTGAACATCAATATGCTTTGTCTTTGAATGATAAGCTGGGTTCTTTTCCAGGAAGATTGCACTCTGACTGTCACAATCTAATCTCACTGCTTGTTGTACCAACCCAATGCCTAAACACAATCTTTGTAACCATGTTGCTTCCTTGCTTGCATGAGTGGTTGCCATGTATTCAACTTCTGTAATTGAGAGTGCCACTACATCCTATCTTTTTCTCATCCAACTGATTGCTCCTCCAAATAGGTTAAACCCATACCCACTTGTAGATCTTTTGTGATCCAGATCTCCAGCCTAGTCTGCATCAACATAGCCACGTATGTCCAACACTCTGTTCAATCCTAGTCTTCCTTGGTAGCACAATCCATAACTGGCAGTGCCACGAAGATACCTGAAGACCCTCTTTATTGTTGTCTAATGCTCCTTCCCTGGTTTTGACATATACCTGCTCAAAATTCCCACTGCATGTGCAATGTCCAGTCTAGTATAGACCATTGCATACATCAAACTGCCAATTGCACTGGCATACGGAACATGGGACATGTTCTCTTCTTCTTCCTGTGTCTTACGACATTGATCTGCAGATAACTTTACACATATATGAATAGGAACCTTGACCGGTTTACTTCCATGCATATTAAACTTCTGCAATATCATCTCAACATATTTTCTCTGATTCAACCAAAGTTTCATGTTTGCACGATCTCTTTTAATCTCCATTCCCATAATGAAGTTACCAGCACCGAGATCCTTCATGTCAAATTTGGAGGATAGCTGCGATTTCACCTCCTTGATAACATCCATGTTATTTGTATTGTTTTACCGCCAACAACTGTGTCAACATACAACACTACATAAATGGAAGGATTACCAGCTTTGCTTGGAGTATATGCAATGATCAACCTTGCTTCTTACAAATCTGAAATCCAAGGATGTATGTGTCGACTTTTGGTACCACATCTAGTGATTAGCGGAACCATATAGTGACTTCTTTAGCTCAAAGACTAGTTCTTTCTTTCCCATCACTACAAAACCTTATGGTTGCTTCATGTGTAGATTTCTTCTTCGGATCCCCATGTAGGAATGTTGTCTTCACATCCAATGTTCCACTTCAAGATCAAAGTAGCAGGTAATAGATAAAGAAATCTAATAGAATTTAACTTAGCAACGTGAAGAAAATCTCACCGTCAATTCTCTCTACCTCGGAATAACCTTTTACTACTAACCGAAATTTGTATTTCTCCACTTTACCATATGCATTAAACTTCTTCTTAAACAACCATTTTGCCCACCAGCAGTTTTTTCTTCAGTGTAGCTCAACTATATCCCATTTCTCATTCTTATCCAAGGCATCATTTCTTCAACCATGGCCTACTTCCGGAGTTTACTATCACCAAATTCCAACTTTGCTTCACGATAGTTATAGGATCATCATCGATAATAGATAAAGAAATTGAGTGCAATCGGTGGACTATACCTTTTTGGTTGCCTTTTATCTCTCAGCGATCTCCTCAATACTGGGGTAAGAGGTTCTTCTTCTTCTATACGCTTCATCTTCTTTAGATGATTAGGATTTTGCATCATCCAACTCAAACGCTCTATTTCTGAGGTTCGTCTTGTGTTGGTAGGAATTCTTGTTTGGACACATCTTTTACCTCTACGAAAACAACATCTTGGCCTTAAACAATCTTCTTGGTTTACGGGTTCCAAAGTTTATAACCTTTCCGCACCATCTTTATAGTCAATAAAGATACACTTTTCATCATTTGTATCCAACTACTGCCCTGTACCGCTGGAACATGTATATAAGCATCACAACCAAACATTATAAGATGTTGAAGAGGGTTTCTTTCCAAACCATAACTCGTGTGGAGTTTTATCATCAACATTGATGGTGATCCGATTGACCCGGGTAACATGTTGTACCACCGCCTTTGCCCATAATTCTTGTCCTAACTTCGATACTTAGCTAAGCATGCTCCTTGCTTTTTCCATCGATGTCATGTTCATCGCTACGCAGCTCCATTTTGTTGAGGAGTGTACATCGGATTATTCTTTTTGCCTTGCTATACCACACTTCTTACAAAATTCTCCACCATTATCTGTTCTCCAATACCTTTATTATTTTTCTTCTAAATGCGATTTTTCTACTGGCAGACCTTAAACTCTTTAAAATTTATCAAACCTCATATTTCTTTCTAAGAAATAAAATCCATGTGTTCCTTGAAAAATCATCTATAAGATAAGGAAACGCAATACTGATTTACCTAGGGATGGAGCAGGAACATGACCAAACACATCAGCGTGTATCCAACTCTGAATCCTCTTTGCTCTTGTAGCGCACGGATGGGAATCTTACTTTCGATTTTGTTTACCATATATGCAATGTTCACATAAATCAAAATTGAGTGCAATTAGTCATACCTTCAACCAGCCACCTTTACCGTGTAGTGTCAGAAGGCCCTTTTCTCCAATATGTCCCAATCTTTGATGCACAACATGGTCTTCTTTCGGGGACAATGTGGTCTTGTCTTTATTTCTCTATTCGAGGGGGACAACTTGGTATTGCAGTTAGTATAAGTGCTTCCCTGAAACTTGTGGGGTTTCCGTGAACTCCCCTCATCAACACCATTGTTCTTGTTACCATCTTGCAAGTGTTCTTTTCCAAATACACGGTATCCACTCTGCATCATCCAACGCTACGGATATTGGGCTCGGCAGAGTTTTGCGGATGTGCATAAAACCAGGGAGTGTTCTAATCCTTTCATATTTAGCAACAACTTAACCCTTCCCGTCCCAACGTTTTTGTTGTCGAGTCATCTCCTAGGAATACATCACCACCATCATATTTTTTCCTTCTTTCAGGAGAACCACTCTGTGAGGGGAGTCATATGGTATGATGCACGAGTCGATCAACCATACATCACGGTCTTCATGTGTACCTACATATGCTAAGTAAACATCACCTCCTTCTTAGATTGGAGGTTTTGCCTCGTGGGAAGGATCCCTTTGGTTTTTCAAGCTTCTTAGACTTGTAATCTTTCTTATAATGCTTGTTTTACCACGCCGACATTTCCTCAAAGATTTTCCTGGGAACTTAGATCTACTTGTAGATTTAGATCTCCCCCGCAAAGACTTACCAGGATTCCTACCTTGGGTACTACCTCTTACAAATAAATCCTTGTCTTATGACCATCCGTAGCACTACGCCTCATTTCTTTGGATAACAAGGATGAAACTACATCCTCATACTTCAATGTAAGATTGAGTGGGTACTACCAATTGCTACAACCCAGTTGTCCCAAGAGTTTGGCAAGAACATAACAAAGTAATACAATTATCTTTAATACGCAATATTAATATTAACATAGACAAGTTGACTTACCCGGTATTAAAGGCATTTAGATGTTACGTCGCGAGAATCTCCATCTTCCATCCCTACGATGATCTGACTTCTTCGGAAAAACAACGTTTACGGGGTCTTTGGTTAAATTCCCCAACTTTTCCTATAGTTCCTTGGCTGTAGACTCTCACGAGACATTCAACAACAATGAATTTGCTAGGCAGAGAGTCGAATGGTACTCCTTGCTCTTACAATCAACTTCTCCCAATCTTCCTTAGACATACCAGTAGGTGGTGTACTAATAGTTTGTGTACTGGTAGGTTTGTACCGGTGCTTTGTGTACTAGTAGGCTGATGATTATTACTAATGGTGTACCCGGGATCCATAATGATCCATTGTTCTATCTTCTTCTGCAATCGTAATATTAACATAGACAAGTTGACTTACCAGAGTATTAAAGGCATTTAGATGTTCTGTCACAGAATCTCCATCTTCCATCCTAAGATGATACAGCTTCTTTCGAAGAAACAACTCGTTTACCAGGGTCTTTGATTGATACAAATTCCCCAACTTATCCCATAGTTCCTTGGATGTAGACTCTCCTGAGACATTCAACAACACTGAATTTGCTAGGCAGAGTCGAATAGTACTCCTTGCTCTTCTGTCCAACTTCTCCCAATCTTCCTTCGACATACCAGTAGGTGGTGTACTAATAGTTTGTGTACTAGTAGGTTGTGTACCAGTAGCCTGTGTACTAGTAGACGGTGTACTAATAGGCTGTGTACCAGGATCCATAATGATCCATTGTTCTTTGTCTACAAGAAGGTCCTCCATCTTCAACTTCCATAGCTCAAAGTTTTTACCGTTGAACTTCTCTATCTTGACTCTAGAAGAGCTTACCATTCCTCTTTCTGCACTCAAATCACAACTGCAAAAGCTCCCACTAAACCCAGGTTTATCACATACCCAAGATAAACTTGATCTATCAAGACCAAGCCAAACCCTCAACAACAAAGGTGTTCCTCTGAAGCCAAAAACGAGCTCTAATACCACATGTAAGTTTTAAACCTGTGAAGTAAAGCAATGCATATAGATCCTTAAGCAAAACACAATTTAATCAATGGCTCATACACAGAGTACACAAAGATTTTATACTGGAAACCCTCAATCGGGAAAACCTTTCTTATATTCATTATATCGAATTTCACCATTCACCATACAATATATACACTGTTTTTAGGTATTTCGTAGATACCAAAACCCTAATCCCTTAATCCGGGATTAATTTAGAAAACTGCTAAAAATAGCAAAAACCGTCCAAAAATAAAATAAAAAAATCGGGCGCTGCCCCGGGCTACCGCCCATTGTTGAGCGTCGCGCGTAACCAGGGGGGGCATACCTGACCCCCCCAAGAAAGTGCCCGACACACACGACACAGAGAGCACTACTAGAGGGATCATCAGACACAGTTGTCATATCTGACGCGCCCACACACACACATGCAAAGAATATAACACATACCCAACATATTTTTCTCCCTTTTTCATCTTCACACTCTAAATTTTTATTGTAACAGTCCAACTTGGTTTTATGGGCAACCAACCAGTCCATGACAATCAGTAGGTCATAAGATCCTAAAGGAAGCATATTTAAGGTTGCTTGGGTGGGAAATCCATTCATAATAAATTGGCATGTTGGTATGACCTTTGTTACTTTTCTTTTGGTTCGAGTGGCTAGTTGTACCAACCATGATTTAACATGTTTAACTTATTGCAGCTTACATTTCTCAACATTTTGAGGTGCAACATAACTCAAATTAGAACCAACATCAATTAAAATTGAAACTATATGGTTGGCAATCATACCTTCCATCTCCACCACTGAAGCTTGGTGGTCAACTTGTTTATTATCCAAGGCTGCATAAATTTGTGGCATGCTCCTAGCCACATCATTGACTGTGGTAGCCTCTTGGACGTTGTAGACCCTCCTATTGTTTTGTTACCTATGTGGACAGTCCCTCAGCAGATGTTCATCTCCATGGCCCCAACATTTTAGGGGTTCTCTCTTTGTGTTGTCAATCTTACTTGGGGCTACTCCAAAGGGTTTAGTTCCACTCTGATATGGTAAATTCTATTGATATACGCTTCTAGTAGGAAGGCTCATCTTAGAACTTTTCCCATGGTTATTAAATCTTGAGGGTTTAAACCCCTTCTTCTTGAATCTCGAAGTACTTTTCTTCTTCCAATCTTCATGAGGTTCTGTCTTATTCTTGAATTGCTTGTAGCTATACCTTTCCTTCTGGATAGTATCTTCTAAGGTCTTCGACTCATCAAATTCAATTATGTCCCGGAAGGACTGAGGCAGTCCACTAATGAATCGTTGCATCTTTACCTTTTCATCCTTTATGTAGGGAACATACCTCATCATCTCAAGGAATTTGTTGATATATTCATCTATTGTGAGTTGTCCTAGCTTGAGTTCATAAAACTCCTTGGTCTTCTCATCAAAGTATTTCTCTGACAGATACTTATTATTGAAGTATTTCTCAAATTGTTTCCATGATAATTCCTTCTCATGGATTCCTTTCACATTCCTAAGGTCTTCCCACCAAATGGAGGCCTTTCCATTTAGGTTGAAAATGGTTATCTGAGCCTTTAAGTTCTTTGAGTAGTCATGGACTCTGAAGTACTTTTTCAAGCCAAGTAGCCAAACTTCTGCTTCTTCCTCCTTTTTAATTTCTCCATCGAATGTGGGTGGTTTGGATTTCCTAAACTCTTCAGGGTCATGGCTCTTGGAATGTTTCCTCTTCTTTCTTTTCCTCTGGGAATGTGAACTAGTTTTGCTACTAGAAGATCCCTTGGAGTTGTCAGTTTCCTCACTAGAGGATTCTTTCGTTGAATGTCTCTTGGCTCCATGTTAGGCCTTATTTGAGGTACTCCTCCTTGTGTGGCCACTTTCAGGTCCATGCTTTTGTATCTCAAGTGGACTTGGAGTCTTTTTATTATGATGTTTGTCCATGTGATTGGTTTCTAGTCCATGTTGTAGTTGCCTTTGTATATCTTATAGGCTTTGCAGTAGGACTGCATTAACTTCTGTTTTTTTTCCTATTCTTTTATCAGACTTTCATTGTCATCCTTACAACTCCGTAATTCCGCCATGAGGCTTCTCACGGTTTCAGCTAAATCTGGAGGGGTTTCCATCGCCCTCCTCTCATTAGATTCTTCCTCTCTATTGTGGGATATTTCCCCCAATTCATGGTGTGCCACCATCCTAGACAATTTAGTTTTCCTATTGTCCATTGACTTCTTCAGTGTTGATAAAACATTTTCGGTTAGTTAATTATCTACTAGTTTATAAACAACACATACAATTTGTAAGGTGAAGTCAACTCCTTTACTTGAAACACTAGCAGTACATTGTTTAGACATTCAAACATAGACCACAGCAGAAAGTCTCATTCCTCTCTTTAGCAGTGGTTTAATTAGGTTTCTTATGAAAGGGTAAGGGAGGGCGTTATCCTTAAAAGTTCTCTATCAAGATTTTTAAGTGGCTCGTTCATGATCCCATGCAAGCCAACTATTGTTGCCATGCTCTAATGCCAATTTGTAACACACCCGACCCCCTAAGTACCCTTTCTAGGGATGGGGTATCAAAAAATTTCTCACTTTAATCATTTTGAATCCCCTTTCAGAGGTCTCCATCCTCTTCTACCCATTTGTAGCTTTCTAACGACTGCTACCAGTCTCGAATACGAGCTCTAGATTGCAAGTTATGGCCTTTTGAAGCTCTTCGAGCGTTATTAGTCAAGGACCACGTGGGTCTGTCTCATTCATACCATCTCCAGATTGCTACATCCATGGTGGAAATCCATCCACCTTCCAATCCAATGGCGGGACTTGAACCTCATTTAACACAGTGGTTAGAGGGGGGGTTCGAAGTTCGGCGCTTTGGCGCTGAACGCCCTTTTCCCTTTATGCACGCCTATCTCCTGGAGTCTCGAATTCCCGAAGGAGCCCTAAATCTCGCCACGTGGCTCTAACCTTCGAACCTTCCATTTTACCTATGAAACTGCACCCCAAACCTTCAGAGTCCTGAAGTCCCGAACTCCCGATAGGTTCACCCTTGTGCGAGGTGACGTATTAAACATTGAGGTAAGGACAGGTGGGTCCTAAGTACTCCACTCATCAATAAGTCGGGCAAATACGTGCCAGGCGAGTGAAATGTGGCAGGCTAGAGATGACACGTGACCCCTCCAGTGGGTTACACATGTCGCATTTTTAATGGGCACACATGGACTACGAAACGTACAAATCCATGTGACACGTGGCACATCAATAGTGGGTCCACGTCACCCTGGGTTTTGTCAGTGTTCCAAGTCACTCTGGACTGATGGCCTTTCGACGCCCTTATATCTCATGGTCAAGATGTGTCCACGTAGATCTATTGATCCACGACCTCCGTTCCTTTGTAACTTCGGTGTTCGGGAAATTCGTTGTGTGGTTTCCTCCTTGCTCTCGGGGTGGTCAGCGTCGGGTTGACCACCACATGGAATCCAACGGCCAGGAAGGATCCTGAAGAATCCCTAGATCTATGGTTTGCATTAATTTGCAGCTCTGACCTTCGGGGGTTTCAACGTTATGGCAACTTCGTTCTCCCGAAGTAGGACTTCGCTGAAGTACTGTGCGCGAGTACCTCCACTGGTTGATTGGATGGTTAAGAGGGGTTCTCAATGGACTCCCCAGATCCATGGCTCATATGAATTCGTAACTCCAACATTTAGGGAATTTGGTGCTACAACACCTTTGTTCTCATGAAGTAGTCAACATTGGACTTACCTCGGCGTAGATCCAACAACTAGGGGGACTCCCGAATACCCTTGGATCTACAGCTTGTGATACTTCACGATTGGTAAGTGGGTCAAGGTTTAATGGCGGGACAGGTCTATCTGTCGTGGTTAGGGAAACTGCTAGACGTCGGTCAACCTCATGGTTAACCATGACAACGTGTTGCCTTCGACCGGTTTACAAATGGTAGGGTCGTAACATCTCAGAGCTCTAAACTTTCAGAGTTTAAAAGCCAAAAAGGCTTAGCTCCTTTCGGGCCTAGAACAGGGTTCCCAGACCTTGGTCCCATAGGTCCTCTGAAGATTCTCGCGGGCTACATGCTAATCTCTTAGCCATGAATTGGTTAAGGACATGGACATGAGCCCTTGGTCATACATGTGAGGGATCTGAAGGAGGCACCCTCCTTCCACATGGTTCGAGATTAGTATTCC
Source organism: Picea sitchensis (assembly GCA_010110895.2). NCBI lineage: Eukaryota > Viridiplantae > Streptophyta > Pinopsida > Pinales > Pinaceae > Picea > Picea sitchensis. Next base: position 21,553 of record SNQJ01S0092342.1, read on the forward strand.
CGCAAAGGTGATTTCAAGACGTCGATGAGACTTAAGTATTCTAGTTAACTCGACCTCGACTATCTCACGGACTCACGTCCCATAACTCACTAGCTGCTAAGTTGAGGCAAATAGAAGACCATTCAAAAACATGGGTTCACGGGAAAACAATAAATATTTCTACCTTAATCATTCAATACAAAATGTAGTCATAAACATGCATACTCAATCATCGTTTCCATTTAAGAACACAAAGTATGAAAATACTTATCGGAAACCAAAGATTGTGAAGCGACTGCTGAAAGGGTGCATGTTGACACCCAACTGTAGGCACAACCACTCCTAAACGGATTTATCGCTGGCCACCCCCTAGCTAAACCATGATGCTCTGAGAGAGACTTTTTCTTCTTGCTCAGCGATAATCAGGGACGGAGGTTACTCTCCTCCTCCCACAAGACCTTATCAAACGGTTTCTCTGTACCAAGCAAGGAGATCTACAATGAGTACTTCCATAGTCCCTCGTCAGTCCCATTTATCAACTTGGACTGAAAACGCTGCCAAAATTTTCTTGCACCCGAAATGAGCTTGTTTCTCAGTTCTCCTTCAAACCAGAGAGTGGCAAGCACCCTCTTCTCTTCTAGAGATTAGTCTCTCCACTCTGCTTCCTCGCAGATCTACCTCTACCCACCAATTACTTCCTTTCTTGCCTTCCTCAGCAAGATTGCATGGGCCCAAATCCCCAACTCGTGGTCAGTTGTGGAAGCCTTACAGATGGGTACCCTGCCCTATCTCCTCATTAACTCTTAAGGAGGCTTTTCCAACTACTAGCCCGACTGGTAATCCATTTTCTGGTCAGAGGATTGTTCTGGGTCTGAGCAATTAACTCCGGTGAGGTACTAGGTTGGTGGGGGTAATCTCAACTAATTTTGGTTCCCCTCACCATATCTCTCATAGCATCATGATCTATCTTGGAAAACCCCCCTTTTTAGTAGTCAAGCAACACCATCCATATTTAATTGATAATAGAAAATGCATACATTACCTTTTATAACAAAAGGTTCATTAAACCCAACATTCACACATATTTAGTCTTCCACAGTCTTTTGGAAAGTTATAATTATATTTACAAGCTGGGGGAAACATGGGTATTACATAAGATTGATATGAGGAATTTTTATGGCAAGGATCCAATCACATGGATACTCCAAATGGAGTGGTTCTTTAATCTACATGATGTGCCACACACACAAAAGGTACGAATTGTGTCTTTATATTTAGAATCCAATCAATTTATGTGGTATCGATGGCTTTGTTCTAGCAAATCACTTGTCACTTGGACAATTTCACGGAATAAATGATAGCACACTATGAGGATACAAGGAGAAATACCTTCTTCAGCCAATTGATAAATCTCAAGCAAAAGTGTTCAGTTGCGGAACACATTGATAACTTCCAAAGATTGAATATAAAGGTAACAGATATTCCAGATGAGCACATGATTGATGCATTCATAGGAACTTTAAAGGATAACATTCAACATGAGGTTCGCCTTTGGGAACCCAAATCATTGGAGAATGTGTTCAGGGTGGCAAGAAATGCTGAAAGTAAAAATATGGCTGTGGCTACTAGAAGGACCACTCCTCACATCTATCGACAGAATAATGTTCCTTCTTCTAAACCACATCAACCCACAAGGTTGACACATAAACAATTGGAGGAAATAAAAGCAAAAGGTTTATGCTTTATTTGTGACAACAAGTACAGTAAGGGACATAAGTGTGGTGAGAAGAAATTATTCTACATAGATTGTGAAGAGGAAGAAGAACAAGAACAAGAACAAGAACCATCTCAAGATGAAAATGTAGAAGATATTTCTTCTGAAGAGTTGACTCCCATCATATCATGTAATGCATTGGCTGCAATTAACACTCCTAAAACCCTCAAGATCGAAGGATATATCAAAAAGAAAAAGGCAATAGTCCTAATTGATTTTGGCAGTACTCATAATTTCATTAACTATAAATTAGCCAAAGCTCTCAATTGCTTTATATATCCAGCGCCAGAGATTCAAGTAATGATTACAAATGGAGGAACTATCAATTGCTCAGGAAAATGCCATAAGATCAATATGGGAATATGTAATGAATAGTCCAATGATTGTTATACCCATGGGTGGTGTTGATGGCGTACTAGGAGTCCAATGGTTACAATCATTGGGAACAGTGGATTTTATTTTTCAAAAAATTTTCATGAAATTTTCATTGGAAGGAAAGGAGATTGAGTTAAGGGGTAACACAAGGAAACCGGTAAGGTGATAAGCTCTAATGGTATGACAAAATTATTGAAAAGGGGCATAAGGGTGTAATTGTACAACTATGCTCACTAGATGTTCAAACATCTAAGCCATCTATTCCCCTATATCTACAAGGGATCGTTGATAAGCATACCAAAGTATTTGAAGATATTTCCAGAGGTCTTCCACCCACTCGTGATCATGATCATGCTATTCACCTAATTCCTGGGAGTGTTCCTTCTAACATTAGGCCCTACAAATACCCTTATGCCAAGAAGAGTGAAATTGAGTGTATGGTTGAAGAAATGTTAGAGGCTGGTATTATTAGACCTAGCCAAAGTCTTACTCTGCACCGGTGGTAATGGTACTCCAGAAAGAGGGCTCATGGCATATGTGTCCAAATTATAGAGAGATCAACAAGATCACCATTAAAGATAAGTTTCCCATTCCCGTCATTGATGAATTGTTAGATGAACTACATTGAGCAATCTACTTCACAAAGTTGGATCTACGTTCAATGTATCATCAGATTAGAATGAAGGAAGCAAATATCCCTAAAACATCATTCTGAACTCATGAAGGCCATTATGAATTTTTGGTCATGCCTTTTGGACTTACGAATGCACCTTCCAGATTCCAAGGGTCGATGAATTCTATTTTCAAGCCCTTCCTTCGAAAATTTGTGTTGGTATTTTTTGATGATATACTAATCTATATAAAGTCTTGGGTGGATCATGTTCGACATGTTGACAAGGTGTTACAGCTACTAAAGGAGCAATAACTATATGCCAAACCATTCAAATGTTTATTTTGGGTGACGGAGGTAGAGTATTTGGGTCATATTGTATCTTATGAAGGTGTTAAGGTAGACCCTAACAAGATTAAGGCCATGATGGATTGGCCGATTCCCAAAACATTGAAGAATCTTAGAGGATTTTTGGGTTCGACAGGTTACTACCGCAACTTTGTTCATAACTATGGAAGAATAGCAACACCTTTAACAACATTAACTAAGAAGGATTCATTTGCATGGACTCCAGAGGCAACTCAAGCTTTTGAACAACTTAAAGAGGAGATGTGCAAAGCTCTTGTCTTGACCACACCAGACTTCACAAAAACCTTTATTGTGGAATGTGATGCCTCAGGAAATGACATTAGTGTTGTTCTAATGCAATAAGGAAGGTCCCTTGCTTTTGAAAGTCGTCCACTCAAGGGAAAGGACTTACACAAACCCATTTATGAGAAGGAAATGATGGCATTACTACATGCATTGAAGCAATGACACCCTTACCTAATAGGTAGACACTTCAAGGTCAAAACAGATCATGACAATCTTAAATACTTCTTGGAACAAAGACTATCTTCAAAAGAACAACAAAAATGGGTGACCAAGATGTTGGGTTATGATTTTGAAATCATCTACAAAAAAGGGAAGCAAAATATTTTGGCAGATGCACTCTCAAGAAAGGATGAAGATGTTGAGGCCTTTATATGTGTTATCTCGATCATCCAACCTGATTGGATAACAGAAGCAAGGGATGAATGGAAGAATGATGAAAAAGTGCGGACTCTCATTCAAACGTTGCCGCAGGATTCCAGTGCATCAGATACATTTACATGGAAAAATGATTCACTATGGTACAAATATCGTGTATATTTATGTAAGAACTCCCAACTCAAACAAAAGGTACTTTGAGGGCACTCAAGATTTTTGAAAACCTATCACAGGGCCGAGAAGGAATTTTTTTAGGATGGCCTTAAAACTGATGTTCAAAGGTTTATGGCAGAATGTTTGGTTTGCCAACAAAATAAGGTGGAAACAATTAAGACGCCAATTCTTTTACAACCATTACCCATCCCAAGTCAGTGCGGGGAGGAGGTTTCCATGGATTTCATCACAGGGTTACCAAAGTCTGAAGGAAAGAGTGTCATCATGGTGATTGTTGATAGACTGACCAAGTACGTGCACTTTTTGCACTCTCTCATCCTTTGAAATCCAGTACAGTTGCCACTGCATTCATGGAGACAGTTAAAAAGCTACATGGAATCCCAAATATTATTGTAAGTGATAGAGATCCCATCTTCACTAGACATTTTTGGACAGAATTATTTTCTTGTTTGGGTACTCAATTGACTCATAGCTCATCTTATCATCCTCAATATGATGGACAAACTGAGATAGTGAACAAACGTTTGGAAGGATACCTTCATTGCTTTGTCTCTGATAAACAAACACAATGGTTCAAGTGGTTACCCTGGGAAGAATGGTGGTATAACACTTCCTTTCATACTGCAACAAAAACGACACCATTTATGGTGCGCTATAGATATCACCCACCATCCATCACTTCTTCTCTAAAATAAAAATCTAAGGTTCAAGCAGTGGAAGATCACATCGAGCATGAACAACAAGTTCTCCAACTCTTAAAGGACAACCTGACCATGGCACAAAATCACATCAAATAACAAGCAAATCAACATTGTAGTGAAAGAAGTTTTGAAGTAGGGGATTGGGTATTTTTAAGACTACAACCATACAAACATATGTCGCTCAAGCAAGTTAAGAAGGATAATAAATTATCATCAAAGTACTATGGCCCTTATAAGGTGTTGCAAAAGATTAGTATTGTGGCTTATAAATTGGAGTTGCCTGCATCTTTGCGAGTACACCCAGTTTTCCATGTTTCATGCTTAAAGAAGGTTATAGGTGACAAGATCCCAATTCAAACTATATTTCCAAAACTTGACG